>OU015747.1:1884208-1895242 GCA_907169655.1 Acomys percivali | reverse complement strand
AAAGCAGCCTACTATCTTACAGTGCTTTAACTTTTCTCAACTTTTTGGTGTTTCAAAGTATCTACACATGAAATCATCCTGGTTTTCGGTATCAATCAATACAATAATTCAAAGAGTTACTTAACAATTATAAAATCAGCTCTGTGTTGCATTCCTTTGACTAGCTATACACTAATTGTTTTAGTATGTTTAGTAATTGTTTAGAATGTTTAGTAGTGAAGTTGAGATATGGTGATAACTTAGTTTTACGAAACGGTTTAGATGAAAATGTTATCTTGGTGAATTTACCAGGATGAAATTCTACTGCAAATACGTGAGGCCTATATAAAAATCTGAACATTCTTGTTATTTATATATTGTCAAGACATGTAGTCTTTGTTAACATTTGAAAACAATTAACTAAAAAAGGATGTATATGAGGCCACTGCTGGCTTATAAGTCTATCAATCATAAAGCAATATGTGGTGATCAATTTTATGAGTTATGATTACTCGGCCATAGATTGCCCAGAGAGCTAGTTATATTATTTCTGAGTGTGAGCATGAATTAATCTAGAATAGATTAGCATTTGAATTAGTATTCTGAATAAACTGCAAACACCTATGAGATATTGAATGGCATCTCCAACCTACTGAGGCCCTGTATAGAACTCACTCTTCACCTGCTTGGCTGGCTAAGGTAGAAAAAGGACTTTCCCTTGTTTCTGTGCTCTCAACTTTTATACATGGATTGATATTTATAAAATTGTGTCTGGATCTTAGGATTTTGAGCTATATTGATCATTTTGTGGTTTGGATATAAAATGTTCCCATGAACTCTTGAATTTGACTACTTGGTCCTCAAGTATTATTGGTTTTATTTTTGAAAGTTGTGGAACCTTTAGAAGGTAGTATATCACTGAAGAAATAGAATGCTGAGCCTGGGCTTTAATATTTTATAATCTAGCCCCATTCCTTCTCATCATCTTCTTTTTGAGGATAAGTGGAAAATCACCAACCATCTTGCATTCTTGCCATCAGGCCTTCCCCGGCATGATGGATGAAATCCCTTTTAGTCTGTAGCCAGAAAAACATTCTCCCTCTTTAGGTGTTAACTCATCATGTATTTAGTCAAAGCAGTAAAGTAACTAATGTAACAAGCCCTTTCTGGTTGCAAATATAAGTTGAATTTTTAAATTACATACATTCTTTGCTCTGGGGTACATATTTTCTATTTTGATATAACTATTTATAGAAATGTATTCACCATTTTACTACAAACTTATTCAATCTGATTATTTTTCTCCAGAAATAAATTTAACTGGATATCTTTGTAGATTCATGCAGTATTCATTGAAATATGGGTGGGTCAAACGAACTCCAGTAGAGACTTGGCTGTTCATCATGAGCACATAAGTCATGTGGCAGAGGAGCAAGAGCCAATGTGCACATGTAAGGAGGAAAATATTATACTGCAGATGCATATTTTACCTTCCTAGAAATCTGAGCCTGGGGCTTATTCAGCACTCTGGCTATTTTTTGTGGCTGATTAAGTCAATTCAATGGATTCTAATGAGACAGATAAAATTCTGTCTGCACTGCCAGCACCTATTCAATAAATGTCCAGACCAGACAGATGCGGTGCAAGGCCAAGACGTGCCAGGTCACTAGCTTTCACTGGGGCTGATGGATGTTGCCATGTGAACAACACTCTGTCAGGATTGCTTGGCTAAGGACAGGGACCATTGTGAGGGAAAATGAAATCATGCCCACTGATACACACTGGAGCTAACCACAAATAAAACTCATGAAGAGATCCTATGCTCATAAATGTTTTGTTAATGGGTGTCAATGAGGGTTTGATGAATTTGAGGGTATTTCAGAACACACCTGCAGCAGATGGACTACACTTCTCAGCTGCTCTTATGATTTAGCTACAAGTATTTTAAATCCCAGCTGTCAGCCCATGAGCACTGACCGTGAATGTTAAAATCCACAAGCACATTGCCAGAGGCAAAAACATACTTGCAAGGGTCACTCTGTTAAGGGGGATATGACTCATCTGACCTCTGGCTCTGGGTTACGTAAAGATGCCAAAGACATTTCATAAAGAAGGTGACTTTATCTATTTTATTGTACTTCTAGGGCTGCAAATAGATCTTTCCTTCTAAGACAAAAAACAACACCACATTTAAATCTTTACATCTGCGTAGAACTTTTGAGGATCACAAGATAAATATGCATTGGTCACCATGTGTGCATGTTTTGGCCAACCATTTTCATTACTTTTATCCATAAATATTTTTGAAAATCAATATTTCTGATTGCAGAGCTTCCCCTTGCTTACCTCATATGTGTTGCAACTGCTTTCCCTTTTTTATAATTAGGATCAATCATCCTGACCATATGTGTCACCACTCAGTAGTACTAACTATTACTGTGCAAACATAGTGTTCATTATGACTCTGTGCTAATTTGTTGATTCTTTAGGAATTACTGGTTATTGGTGTCAAAGAACACATTGGAAACTATTTCTGATTTTCTAAATAAACTTTTATTGTTGTGATTAGGTATTATCACTGTGGTAAAGGGTAGAAAAAAGGCCAATACTTAAATATTATTTTTAAACTAACATTCCTAGTTGTGTATTCATTCCCTTCTTCATCACAATACCTGGAAAAAAGAATGATGTAAAATTGATTGCAATACCCTAAGCCAACTCTTTTGAGAAAAGAGTGTGAGAAAAATGTAGTCACAAGGCTGGTGGGAATTAGAGGAAATAATACTCTCTTTTAGAATAGTGGGCGCAAACATTTATTGTTGTATTGAATGATATCATCTATGGGCCTTTGTCTTTAGGCGGAGGAGACACTCCCTCGAATGTACCCCCTGATGACAAATGTGCTCACCAGACCCCAAAATGTGTTAAAAGTCTAGTTCCTTACAGGGACATTTCCAAAGCAAACCTTAGGCCAAAAGGAGGCTCTTTGAAGAAATAGATATCAAACCTGCCCTGGAGACAAGCCAGAGAGGTGTCCTGGGCCTGGCTCCTGCAATTCAGATCCTCTTGGTTAAGAAACCCAGAGGTATGGGGTAAGGGATCACACTCCCCAATTCTTCCTCAGTAGCTCCCTGTCTTTGTCTTTCTTTTATCTTTAAGCTTAGTGAATTAAAATCTAGCTCTTCGACTCTTGACTGTCTTTATTTGAACCAAATGCAGGTGGTTACCTGTCCTTTTCCAAGCTCCCCTTTCCCACTAGGAGGCACAAAGACTCCCACTGTCTCAGCCCCAGCTAAGTGCATGGCCACCCTGCGCTCCCTCAGGCTGGGGGATCTGGCCTGCCTGAAAGCTCCCTCCATACCCAGGAGGCCCTCCTCAGCTAGCCTCCAGAACGCTGAAGAAAACTCTGTGACCAGATTCTCAGGCCAGCCTCCTGGAGAGAGGAACCCACAATCATCCACACCTATTTCTTCATTGTTTCAAAATTATTAACTATGTCTGATTTGATAATAATAACCTGCTTTCTTAAATCCAGTATACTGTGTTTTCTTTGCTACATAGCTTTTATTTATCTTTTTAAACCCTTTACATTCACTACGAGAGGATTGGAATACACTAGAGGGATTAAGAGATACAGCCTCTTCTACAGTGGTCAGCACACAGTAAATAAGTACAGGATACAATGTTGATAATATACTATTATAAAA
This sequence comes from Acomys percivali, assembly GCA_907169655.1. Taxonomy (NCBI): domain Eukaryota; kingdom Metazoa; phylum Chordata; class Mammalia; order Rodentia; family Muridae; genus Acomys; species Acomys percivali. The sequence goes on along the minus strand of OU015747.1, from coordinate 1,891,556 downwards.
AACCTGAACAATCAATCTGAAACCATCTATTTCATATATAGTCAAACTTTAGTATTATGTACTTTTTTTAAAGTCAGATAATTCATCTCTGTAATACTAGTAAGGATGTAAATTGAAGTTATCAAATCCTGTGGAAACGGCTATTTTCGTCATGCAACCTCTGAAGATGAGAACATTGACATTTCCAGGAAATCACATTTATTGCATTTTATTTTCTAGATAGTATATCTGTAAATAACATTTCAAATGTGACATGTCAGAACAGAGTCAGAATAACTTGCAGAGGTTTATAATAGTCAATAACAGGCTTGTAGTTAACATTGCTTATTATTGCTTGGACTTGGGTACTCTTCCTCACTTTTTAAGACATTTGTACATTCAACCTCCAAATGACCTACATGAAATAGGTAAAACTGATGATCTCATTTTGCAAACGAGGATACTGAAGCATAATAAGTGATATAAGTTAGCTTCTGTGGTAACACAAATTATACCAATAGTGTCTTAAAATGCTATTTAATTAATTCATGATTCTAAATTTTAGCTAATTGGGTTAAGTTCATTGGACAGTTTGTTCTAATTGGTGTCTCAGTGCTGTTTCCTGTTGCTATGATAAAATTTTTCTCATAAAAGCAACTCAAGGAAGAAAAGGTTTACTTGGCTCACAACTGTAAGTTGCCATCTATCATGACATCATGACAGCAGGAAGATTTGAATGCACTAGTCACCCTGCACCCCAGGGTGCAGACAGCAGTGCGCTATACATGCAAGCTAGTCGTCAGCTTGGTTTCTCCGCCCTTAAACAATTCTGCATACCCTGCCTTGGGACTGTCTTCAATGTAGTCAAGATGATCCACACAAGGCATGCTATTTCCAACCTACTATGGGCAGCCAGTCCCTGAACCTCCCTCCCCAGGTAGTCCCAGATTGTGTCAAGTTGATAATAAAAACTAGCCATCACAATTGGCGTCTTTTATCCTTTTATTTATTTTTGTTTTTATCATTAAAATATATTACTTCTAGAAAATAATAGGTGTCACTGTAGCATTTTATATTTTTTCTTTGGAGAGTCATTTAGCCTATTTTACTACTTATTGACTGGATTAATTGTTCTTGGATATGTATTCATTGAGTTTTTATGCATGCCAGATAAAAGCTATTTGTTGAATGAATAGGTACCAATTTTTTCTTCCATTCTGTAAGCTGTGTATTCAGTTTCTTAACCATTTTGTTGTTGTTGTTGTTGTTGTTGTTGTTGTTGTTGTAAAAATGTTAAGGTTTCCAATTGTGAGTCAATAAACTGATAAGGTTGATATGTTAAATACAGAAAGTGTTTAACATAGATTTTAAAAGTAAATGTTTATTTATAATAAAATGATATTACTTTCTTCCAAACATAACTGCATTTCCATAGAACAATCTAATAAAACAAGAGTCAATGTTTATAAAAATCACAAAGGAGGGACTATAAGTTAAAATACAATTAAATTTTCATATCCTAGGGTGAAGGGAGAGTGTGCAAGAATTGAAAAAGCTTAAACATTTTTTAGAACATTCTACATTATGTGAAGTAACACATAAATTTGGTAGAATAAAGATATATCATTCCCAGAAAACCTAATTTATTGTTGAATCATATGTTTTTATCATTTCTCTATTTTGTATATATTTGCATTGCCATTTCTAATTCACAAGACTTCAAACACAGAAAATTAAAAAATCAGAGCATACATTAAAATTTGATCAAAGTAAAAATACTATATTTTCATTATCTTCCATTGGTATTTGAAGCCAGCAACAATATGAAAAGCTAAGATGGGTTATTGAAGCATTTGGCTCATTATGTTTTTGTTTTTCTCAAATACAAAACAGGCTCAGGATGCAACAAATTCAATGCAGTATCATTTCTGCTTTTGTTCCTAGGAATATTAAAATATGATTCAGATAGTCTTTGCATACAGCTATTTCTTTGTGTTTTCTTCTAGGAGTTTCACTGTTCTACATTGCGCACAAAATATTTTATCCACTTCCACTTAATTTTTGGACCGTGTGGTAAGCCATAAAGATGGTTTTCTATTCTTGTACATGTGAACATTTAAATTTTAAGTGATATTTTAAAAGAGTCTCTGTTTCTCCAAAGTATGAGATGATTGTAATGGTGATTATTTAGTTCTAGAGCCTCTATCATATTCTGTTCCTGGTCACAGTACATCAAATCAAGACTCAAATGTATTGGATTAACACATATATACTCGCGCTGGTATCACTGTCTCTGCCCATACACAATCCATGGCTGTTGCCCAGGAAATGGTGCCACCTCAGTGATCAAGTCTTCTCACCCCAGTGAACAAAATCAAGACAATCCCCCATAGACATGTCCAAAGCCAGCCTGTTCTAGACAGTCTCTCAGGGAGACTACATTCTCAAGTGATTTTAGATTTTTATTTCAGTAGCTCCCTTTTTGCTATTATTCTTCTGTAGCATAATTTGAAGTCAAGTATTAACATACTTCTGTCTTATTGCCTTTTGCTGTAGATTGAGGTTTTTTGTTTCCATGTTATGATTTGCTATGTATTTCTTGTTCTGATGAATGTCATTGCAATTTTTAGGGGGACTGCACTGACCACATTGACCACTTTTGGTAATATATAATATAAACATTTCAACCATATTACCTCTGTCATTCTATGAACACAAAAGCTCTATTCACCTTCTCGTATATTCTTTAATTTCTTTTATTAGCATCTTATAATTTTCATTTAGCTGACTATCCGCTTTGTAGCTATGTTTGTGCTTTATAGATTAAAGGATAAATAAGTATACTCTCCTTCCAGGGGTTCAGTGATTCTAGGTCTGATTCCCCTCATCATCCATCAGACAATTCTGGACTTGTTAACATTCCAGGACTTGGTGCACAAGAGTAGCAGATGTGAGCAGGACCAAAATGTCTAAATGCCACAACTCAAATTATACCAGATTCCATTAGTAAAGCAAGTCAAATTATCAGCTAATGGATATGAACTTATGTATTTTATACTTGAGTGGTAGACCTATAGTCACATTACAATGGAGTGTGATAATGGTAAGGGTTCATAACTGTGTTCATATTGTATTTGCAGGCTGTAAATGAATGAATGAATGAATAAATTAATTAATTAATTAATTAATAAATAAACAAATAGGAGTGGGAGCAGGAGATTCTATATTTATTCAGAATCCTTTTATCTATTGCCCATGACATTTTTTCTGAGTTTTAGTGAAATGTATGTGTACCTCAGTGTTCGAATTTGGATTCCAGAAGCTTCTATGTCCTGCCACTGTCTTTAGATTGTGAGAGTAGGGCTGCCTCACGTCTCTGAGTTGATGAAAAAGTCATTGAATCTTTTTTCTTAATGTGATCTTTAAATAAAAAGACGAACTTTATTTTACACATTTCTTATCTGTAATGAAATGAGTTAACTTTCAAATTTTTGTTGTCTTCCTACATCAAGTGGAGAAACATTCATGCTTTCCTTGTTTTAATCTAAAACTAAAATTATGAAGCAACTATTTAGTGAGATTTTTATAAAAGTCAGATTATTTTTCTGTGAAAAAGTATATGTTAATGTACCCGGGGAATAAACCTAACAATATAAACATATACATGTGTTATGAGAAGCTTAAACAAAGCCTTGTAGAAAAGGGGACAGGGGCTCTCAGACTAGTCATTAGAAAATTGTTGGAAAATTTTATATATTATTCATAAGTTCAAAATGTTAAGTATATAGTGGGACCCAGGAATCGCTGTATTGGGAAATGTTAAATGTAGAGAGATTCTAAAGAGGTAGCAATTTAAATAATTTACTAGATTGAGTTTTAACTGCAAACATATGAAAATATAAAACAAAATCAATGGCAGGAAGGATGGAAGAATCAAAATCTATTAGAGATTTATAAGTGAAACACACACTGATACATACAATTAATGCCCAAGAAAAAAGACACAGTGATCACAGTTCCAAATATTTCCTTGAGCACACATCAAATGTACAGGTCTAAATATATTTCACTGGTGAACATCCCTGATAGGCTAACCAGAATGGGAGCTGAAAAGAAGATCTCTCGTAGAAACCAGTACACAAAATGCTTCTCTATAAAGTTGTTCATTGCTGCTACAGCGTTTTTATAGCAACCTGCTGCAAAAAAGCTCATGCCTGTAATGTCAGCGGGTATGATACTTATAAGGAAGGAATACCTAAAAGTCAAGGCCAGTGTGTGAATTCTAGGCCAGTCTGGAGTATAAAATCAGACTCTGTCTCAAAAAAGTATCTGTTGAAAAACACAAATATGAACATGTAATATATAAATGTTTTTAACCTATACATTTTATGGCTAATATTAAAATAACTATAGCCTAAAGATTTATAATGGACTTGATTTAATATTATATTGAAATAATTTCTAGTATCTTTTAAATGTTATAAAACCATGTTTTATAATCAATGTATACCATATTATCATATTATGATTTAATATATTATTTTTATAATTTCCTAATGTATATTTTCTAGAAAAGTCTAACAGTGGGCATGTATGTGGGGGTTGTCTTGATTTTGTTAACTGAAGTTCGGAGCACCTGATGAATGTTGTGACTATATTATCCTGGGCAAAGTAATGCGGATTGTATACAAGTAGAGAATGTGAGCTCAGTACAAGTATATTTTATCATACCACTCTCAAAAATTGACTTATTAATAGAATTTCTCTTACTTTGATGCTTCCCATTGAAAAGGATACTCCTATAACCTCAGCTAAAAGATGCCTGACCTCCTAATATGTAAGCAAGCTTATTTCCTCTGTAGCTATACTTTGCAGACTTCTCTTATTTTTATTTTTTCTTTTCTTAAAATAATTTTTTCATATGTATATTCTGATTATATTTCTCTATTCTGTACTTTTTCCAGTTTATTCCCACATCTTCTCCATTTGATTTACACCCTTTCCGTTTCTCCTTAGACAACTAACAATAAGATAAATCTAGAGCAATAAAATAAAAATATGACAAAATAACCAAACAAGAAAAAGGATCAATGATAAGGCATAAGAAATACACATGTACACACAGAACTTCCAAATAATGCCAACTTTGAGGTCATAATATATGCAAAAAGATCCCCTGTGAGGTGAAATTAAACATTAAAAAATAAAATCAATTTCTTCACATAACATTCTGAGATAAAATGTCTCCAAAGTTACTGTTGAGTTTGTTTTGTATTAGCCATATACTTCTGGGTATGAGGCCTACCCATATGTGTGGTTGGTTTCCCCAGTGAGACTCCCTTGGAGAAAACCATTATTTCATTTTCTAGTGTCTATCAATTGGATATAGCTTATGGATTTGGAATGTGGGCATGTGTCCACTTCTCTTTTCAGTTCTAGGACCCAATCTGATGCAGACCCATGCAGGCTCTGTCCATGCTACCACAGTCTCTGTAACTTCATATGCGCCCAATTCCTGTTGTGTCTAAAAGGCCTTGATTCCTTGATGCCCTTCTTCCACTCAGGCTCTTACTTTTTTTTTTTTCTACCTACTATTCCTCAGGTTTCCCTGTGCGCTAATGTGAGAGAGTGAGTAGAGACACCCTTTTCAGTGCTAATTGTTCAAAGATTCCCTCCTCACTCTCTCCTTGTTGTCTGGTTGTGGGTCTCTGAATTTATTCCTTTCTACTTCAGGAGGAAGCGCCACTCACAATGGCTGAGCAAGGCACAGATCTATGAGTACAGCAACATGTCCATTGAGAGTAATTTTATTCATTATTAAATGTATCAGAACAGAAGTATATTTAGCAGAAATTTAGTCCTTCAGCAGAACAATAGTGTTTGGATTCCCATGGTCCCTGGCCTATTTGGTCTCTGTTTCTTGGCCAGCAAAGCAGCATTGGCTATGGAAAACTTCACCTAAAGGAGGATGGCTTTACTCAAATGAGATATTGGTTGGTTAGTCCCATAAACTTTGATTACTGATTGTGGTGTTTCTCTCTCTCTCTCTCTCTCTCTCTCTCTCTCTCTCTCTCTCTCTCTCTCTCTCTCTCTCTTTAGGTTGCAAAATACCTTCCTGTACCAAAGATGCTAGAATTCAGATTAAGTCTTTATGTAGGTATGAGCTCAATTTATCCATGTTAAAAGGATTGTATAAGTATTGTCTTTAGCAAAGGGTTCTTGCCATCAGATTTTGAGAAACAAGAGTCTTGGCAATATCCTTAGTTGTTTGGGAGTTTCCATGGGATTCCTTTGGCCAAAGACCTTATGAAATATAATACATTCCCAGTACTGGAAGTCCCATTTGATGATGAGAGATGTCCAGTTGGGGAAGCTGTCTTCCTTGTTCTTTAGATATTTCATTTAGATCACTTTCATATATGTACACTTACAGGAAGCTTCTAATGTATTAGGTTTTTCCATAACCCTTCACATGGTCCTTAGTTTTAGCTGTCAATCCTTAAGTTCACTCCTCACCTTCGTTGTCCCACCCACTCCAGTCACCCACCACCCATCTTTTCCTTTTTCTCATCCTGGGGAGACCCATTCTTCACCCCTTGTCCCTGACTCTCTACCTACACTCTGTGGTTATATAGATTGTAGTTTGCTTAGCAATGAATTAACAGCTAACGTCCATGTATAACCAACACAACATATTTTCATGGGTTTGAATTACCTCACCCAAGATGATGTTTTTGTAGTTCTATTTACGTACAAATTTCACGATTTCAGTTTATTTTACAAGGCTGAGTAATATATTTTGTAAATATACACGTTTTCTTTACTTGTTCATCCATTGACAGACATTTGGGTTGTTACCAATTTTTGGCTATTATGAATCGACCAGCAATGAAAACAGCTGAGCAAGTGTCTCTGTAGTAGTATGAAATGTCCATTGGGTATACACCCAAGAGTTATAAAGCGGGATGTTAATATAGATGAATTATCATCTTTCTGAGAAACCACCATACTGGTTTCCTTAGTGGCTGTACAGTTTTGCACTCCTACCTGCAATGGATGCGTCTTCTTCTTACTTTACATCTTCACTTGAACTAATTTTCATGTGTTTTGTTTATCTTAGCTGTTTTGATTGATGTAAAATGAAAATAAAATCTCAGAGTAGTTTTGATCTGGATTTCCCTTCTGTGGACTAAGGATGTTGGCTACATCGTTAAGTGCTTCCCAGCTATTTGAATTTCATCTATTAAGAGTTCTGTGTTTAGGAGAGAAATCTTGGAGAGATAGATGAGGGCTTTCAGAGCCTGGCAAGGGCAGGAGTGCAGAGCTCACTGGATGGTCCTGGATAGGAGTTCACAGCTCACTGGATGGT
>OU015747.1:1847362-1877935 GCA_907169655.1 Acomys percivali | reverse complement strand
ATCTATCTATCTATCTATCTATCTATCTATCTATCTATCTATCTATCATCTATCTATTTCTATCTATCATCATACACTTAAATAGGCAAATACTGTTTGTGTCTAGCTATTTACTATCTGTTTAACATAGCTTGTATATTTTTTAGACAATCTATGTTAGTATTCATCATGATCATGAGTTTGAATGACTATTAAATTGCAATGTTTAATTATTCTAAGCATTTTGTAATAGCAGCTTTAAAAGGCTGGGATTAAACGTTGTATTTATAAATGAGTTGAAAAGGTCCAATGCCTTATACAATACCTGAAACATAAATACAGTATGTATATCAAAAATAACTTTAGGTTTGTATCAATATACAATAATCTAAACCAATGTAAGCCTTAAATTTGTGTCAAAATACAAAAATCTTTATCAGTGTTAGATTACTGGCTTGTAAAATGTTCTTTGCTTAAAGAGTAAATTCAAAATCTACCCTTTTCCCTACTATTCTTATATGATGTTCCTATATTCCCCCATTTTCCTATCAATTTCTTTTTCCTTACCTAAGAAAGAAAGGACAGATACAAGAAAAGAAAAGAGGGAAATCCCCTAGTCTAAGATCCTATACCTCATTTTATTCCTGATCAAGATCAATTAATAACTTGTAACCAACCCCTTTTTTCTTGCATTTCTTTCTACATTTAATCACTTTAGAGCTTGATTCTAGCCGCAACCTCCTTTCTTCCCAGTACCACCCTCATGTTCCCATCTTCCCCTTTTTTTCTCAGAAAAGAGATGTCCCCCAAGGAGTACCAACACATCTTGGCACCTCAAGTCTCAGCAAAACTAAGCACATCCTCTCCTACTGAGCCAGACAAGGCAGCCCAGTAGTAGAAAGGTATCCAAGTATAGGTGCCAGACTCAGAGATAGCCCATATTTCCATTGTTAGAGGGCTCACATGATGACGAAGCTGCACACATACCACATATGTGTAGGAGGTCTAGGTCCAGCCCATGCACACTCTCTTTTGATGCTTTAGCCTCTGAGCTCCCATGGGCCCAGGGTAGTTGACTCTGTAGGTCTTCTTGTGGTGTCCCTGACCCCTCTCGCCCCCTTGATCCTTACCTCACTCTTCCACAAAACTCCTTGAGGTTGCAAAAGGCAAGACAAATTATGGGTTGAATGTTTTATGTGTAGGTGGGTTGGTGTCCCCCTCCCTCCACTACAAGTTCCATGTGGCTACAGGAGGTGAGGACTTCAGGCTCCATATGCCTTGATGCTAGGAGTCTCACCCTGTAGACTCCCAGGAGATTTCCCTGCCCCAGAGATGCCCCAAACACTGATTTCTGTTCTTTCTCTCAGTCTTCTGCCCACTCCCACTCTCCCCACATGTGACCACGACCCCTATTACCATCCTCTCCCCCTCTCCCACCCAGTTTCTTCTCTCTATCTACTTCAGGTGACTATTTTATTTCTTTTTCTGAGTGAGATTCAAGCATTCTCCTTAGCTTCGTTGGATCTGTTGATTGTAGCATGGTTTTCCTGTACTTTACGGGTAGTATACACTTAGAAGTGAGTACACACATACCATGCATGTCTTTCTGGGTCTGGTAAGCAACCCCTTTTAACAACAAGCATCTATCACCTTATAGAAGGATCAAAACCACCAGACCACCCCACTTTAAGGAAAATGGGACTTTGTTCTCTTAAAATTGCTTCCTGCTTACTTGGGACATAGTATTTCTTTTGGAACTACCCGAGAAAATTGGGAAAATGGTTAATAAATCTAGCAATAACATTTGTTTTTCAGTTTCTAAGTGTTGAGAAGGTGCAGGCTTAACTGAAGTCCTGTTTGGACCATTCTGAAACGATGGACCAATTGGAATCAGTTGCTTTCTTTCAAGCAGTCTTGGAAATCAGGCTTTAAAATCACAGAGCGATTGAAACCGCCTGATGTTGGATCAAGCAGGATACTGGAATAAGTGCATTGCAGCACCTCAGCACCCTGCAGGGTGAGCCTTGTAAGAGCTGCCTCCTCTTTATTGGTGTTTGTTCCTTTTGTTTTGTAAACATATAAACCCTTACACCTCATATGAAGTTCCAAAATAACATATGCACGGAATGTGCAAGATGCACTGATAAATTAAAAAAGGAATCTTTGGTCTTTGTGTTTCAGCCTTTATGAAAGGCATCTGTCTTTCTTTTATGAAGTTCGTTTGATTATGTAATAAAACTGCAATACAAATCTCTATCTTGCCATGTAAGAGGATGGAATGTAATAGTGAGTCATGAAGCCCCTGTAACTAACAAGGTTCATTGGCTATGCACAGAAATTGGAGTCTCAACCAGTCTCAGAGATGTCCCATGCAGTGTTTTCTTCATCTGTCTGTAGTCAGGATCTTCAGGAGGCCCTTCCCCAGTCATAGCTGATATCCACGAGTTTGGGTGGAATACACAGCATCCCTTCTCCCGTAGAGGGCAGCACACAATCTCCTCCCCAATGCAACATTTTTCTTTTTTCATTCTGAGGTTATCATATATATTTTGATCAAATTTATCTGTCTTTTCTAAATTCCAGTGTATTTTGGCAGCTGTGTCACTTCTCTCATTTAAAAACACTTGAAGTCAACAACATACTATTTAATTTAATTCTGAGAGATATTATGACCTCCCACTGCTTGGAAGCATTTTCTTTAAAGTCCTGCTAAATCTCTCTACAATTATTCATCCTGTGAGGTTGTTAAGATATATCTGTAACATTTTCTATATCATGTTATCTAAAATATTGTTGTATTCTAATAGATAGACATGCTGAAGCATCACCAGCTTCCGTCTGTAAAGGCATTTCCAAGATAGTCATCGCTTCCCAAAAATTGTGCAGCATCAGAATTGTTTCCCAGAGGTCAAAAGTACATTGGATTTGTGAATATGCACAAAAAAATAGAATCTGGATTTTTAACTTGATATATCATATTTCTATTGGTTGTATCCTAGAAGAAACAAACTCACGTGGAATCCAGATGTACTGTGTCACTGTGTTCTCCCATTTTTACCTGGGTGATTAACTCCACTACTTAGCTTGGTCTAGGAGGCTGATTCTGCCTTTCCAACCAACAACATCTTTGGTCGGCTTTAGGCATTTATCCAGCCCACCAGTCTGATGGCTCTTGGATTTGCCTCTACAACTCACTCATGTGGCCAGCTGGACTTTAGCTGCTATGCTCACAGAGCAGCCTGCCCTCTAGCTCACCCTCTGCTAGCTTTGTTGGAAGCCTGTGGCTTCTCTTGAAGGGGCTGCACTTCTGAAATAAACTAAGCTTCAGTTACCTGCTCTTTGCATAGGAAACCACCTTTTACCTCGGACATCTAAGGCTTTAAGCTTAGATTCAGGCCATGCTCGCTGTGCCATCTGTAACAGGGTGCATGTTTCTCCTCCTGGCTCCAAGCTCCTGGGATAACGACTCATGAGACTCAAAGTATACTTACAAATACCTAGGCCAGATAGCAAGGTTCTTCTCTGACTAGCTCATAACTTAAAACAACCCATTTATACTAATCTACAGTCTGCCACATGGCTGGTTACTTTTGCTCAGGCCCCAGGCATCTGTCTTCCTCCAATTTTGCTGGAACTATTACCATGCCTGGTTCCATCCTAGAATCCTTTCTTCCTGGTGGATGTACCACCATCTATTCTACACTTTCCTAAAGACCACAGTTTTGTTTTGTTTTAATTGACAGGCAACGTGTCCATACAATACACAGGATATTCTTTCTACAAATCTGAGTTCATTTTAGCTCATGGAGATCCCCAGGGTTCTGTTTTCTTATTTTAATTTCTCCCTACTGTTTCTTTCTTAAGTGAAGTAATCCTAAATTATTTATCTTTGATTTTCAACCAAAATACAGCTTTTGAAAGAACTTGTAGATGAGATTTTAGAACAGGCACAATGCTGTCTTTATCTACATAGGATGCCCACGTGTTTTAAGATTAATACTAATGAGTGTTAGTAATTTTGAATCACAATACATTTCTTTCAGGTATTTGGCATTTCATATCCTTTCATGCAAAGTGAAAATTCTCTGTGAGAAATTTTTCTCCTATTATTACTATGATGCATTTGTCCTTTTCTTAATTAAAACAGTCTCCGGTTTGGTGGGTCTTTGCCTGCTTCTTGTGTCCTCATAGATTTGTGGAGTGTCGCTGCTGGGGTAAATCTTTTACCTGCTGCTCCCTGAGTTCCAGACTGCCCTTAGTGTTTCGTAAGATCCACGACAGTCAATTTAGTTCTTATCCTAGGCAGGAGTTTCCCAGTGTTCAATACTTTGAAGTTTTTAATGGAATAATTTATGTTTTGCTCGGATGGGTTTTTTTTTTGTTTGTTTGTTTACTTGTCAAAAGTAGGAAAATTTGCCTCCATGCTTGAGTATATATATTTCTTTTACATAATTATTATTTTACTTTATGTTTTTATCATATCATTTTAGAATATATATATATATATAATAAAGAAAGAAGCACTGTTATATAACAATTATCATTTAAATGTTTTTTTCTTGGAAACTGGAAAAGATGGCAAAGTGATTAACATCTCGCGCTGCTTTTCCAGAGGAATGAGTTCAGTTCCAAGCAAGCACCCATACCAGGCTACAGACAACTGTTTATAAACTCCAGTTTCATAAGATATTGGATAATCTCATATAGCGTCTGTGAATGCCCATACATGTGGTATACACACACACACACACACACACACACACACACAGGCGCGTGCACACACACACACGCACGCACACACACGCATGCACACACACACGCACACACACACACTTTTAAAAATTAAATAACCATGTTTTAATTGTGTTTGTGTATCTGTAGCTGATGTACAGCATGTGTGTGTATGTGTGTGTTCATGTATGTGTGTGTTCACATGTATGTGTTCACATGTATGTGTTCATATGAAGGACGTGCATTGACATCCTGTGACTTTGTTCTTCCCTATTACTGTTTTGTAATTAGTCTGCATCTCTCACTCAACACAGAACTTATTGATTCCACGTGTGTATCTAGGGTGCCTGACCAGGGGATCTCCTATCTCCTTGGGCAGCCATGTCATCTACCTCTGGGGATGCAAACTCCAGTCAGCGCCCTCGTGATGTAAATGCTTCGTCTGCTGAGCATCTCCTGGCTCCTGCAATGTGTTCTAACAATTAAACGATTACTCGGCGATCAGCGTATTCCAAGAAAGTAACATCCCCTGTGGAGGACGGAGTGTCATGACGATGCACCCCGTGACGTGAAGCCGCATGTGCGGTGGCCATGACACCGCAAGCCGGCCAAACATTTCACCTGAATGAGGAGTTCCTGCGTTAAGTCCAAGGAAGTTTTGACGGACCAATTGGCCGTGTAAATAATCCAAGTGGCTTGACAGTATTTGAGATATGGTATTTTTATAGTGTGTTGCTTTCATAAAAGTAGGTTAATGTTTTTCTACTCAGGGGGATCAATAATCTCATTGCCATGTAGTACTTAAAGATTTGGTTTCATTAAAGAACAGTGGACGAATTCCTCCCCAACTACCCGCCTCTCTCGGAGGATTAACACTATTTTTTGAAAAATTAAAAGGATTTAAACATTTTCCTTTGTGGACGTAAGATAACAAATGAGGGGTGGCGAGATGGCTCAGAGGTTAAGAGCCATCTTTCAAAAGATATGGGCTCAGTTTCCACCAACCATATCGTGCCTCACAACCATCCGTAATGAGATCCGGTGTCCCCTTTCGCGTGCAGGAAGAATACTGTATACATAATAAATAAAGCCTAATAAATAATTACATAAATATTAATTAAATGAAGTTTAAAATTACATTGGAAAAGATAACAAATTACTGCTACATTTATTGTAACTTTTTAAAAAAAATCTTTAAATTCCAACATCTGTGTCTTTTTAAAAAGTCTTATCTTTTTCCCTTTTGTCAATCATACAGGTTAATATCAGTTTATTTAAAATTCAAGTAATTATATGATAGATAATACTGAAATCTTTACATGAACTGAATACACTCTCTGCATCTTGTTTTCACAGACAACTGTGCCCTTCATATTTCTTCTGCAATTTCATAAATACACTGAATGCTATGAATATGATGACAGTCAGTTTTTTTTTCTTACACAGAGAATGTGATATAATTAAATTGGACTGTGTTAGCTGAATGGACTAACTTTTCTCCACTCTCTACTTTAGTAAAATATGCTTCTCTTCCTAAAATATTAGGCTAATGATTTTATATATATTTAATAATCAGACTAAACACATATATCACCATATGTACTCTGTGTGTCTCAATAGATAACGCATGTGGTCTTTCTTCTACAAATGACTTAGAATAGATTAAAAAATATATCCTTTCAGCTATTCTTTAAGAAAATGAAAAAAGAATTATGTATTACAGTATAGTGTGTGAGAAGATAACAAAGCAAAGACACAACACACAAAGTAATTATATGGGTAGATAGATATGCACACATAGGTATACACTCATTTTTATCTGTGGATAGAGTAAAGTATTGACTTCTGTTTTCAAATTTTTAGGTTCATTTTTTCAGTACTGGGTACTGAAGCTGGGACCTCATGCAGCCTTGGCCAGTATTGTAATGGTGAAGCATTTGAACAAGTTTTTATCATTTAATGCTAGAAAGTGTTTCATGTAAAAAAAATATGAGGTTTTTTTTTTAAATTAATTTATTCTTGTTACATCTCAATGGTTATCCCATCCCTTGTATCCTCCCATTCTCCCCTCCCTCCCATTTTCCCATTATTCCCCTCCCCTATGACTGTTCCTCAGAGGGATTACCTCCCCCTGTATATGCTCATAGGGTATCAAGTCTCTTCTCAGTGACCTCCTGTTCTTCCTCTGAGTGCCACTAGGTCTCCCCCGCCAGGGGACATAGTCAAATGTGAGGCTCCAGAGTACTTGAGAAAGTCATATCCCAATGAGTTTTTAATTTAGCAAAAAATACCTGAAAGGTCCATAAATGCCTTACTCTCATTCCTGCGTTTGAGAATTGCATAACACCTGCTTTCTCATGCAGCAGCACTCAGGCAGAGGGGTTCAGTTTCTTTCTAGTTTGTGCATATTATTCCCTTTCAGAAGAATCATGAATTTTCAAATTTTTAAGAAGTGAATGTGATAATTTAAAAAAAAATATTTGAGAAGTTTCCATAAACAAATACTCCACTTTTTATCAGAAGAATAGAGAATATCCTTTTATTATTATTATTTTTTTTGGGTCCTTCATCTGTATGGATGCAATTGCAGGAAGCCAAACAAGGCATGCCTTGTGTCCTTGTCTTTCTCAATTACCTCAGTCAAATGCTTTCCAGTCTGAAGAAAAGTCACCAGAACTGATAGTTGCCCTAACCCGAGGAGCTGCTTGGTTAAATGGGGCGTTCTCTCTACCCACTAGGTCTAGGACTTCTGTGCACAGCCCGAACTGTGTGAGTACTGTGATGATCGCACTTCGGCCAGTTGTTGCCCATTGCTAAGACTGATGGTTTACACTCAAAGCATTTCACAGATAACAGATGTCATTGTCTCAAATTTGTGTTGGTTGACATTATTGCCACCTGCTATATTTTCAATATCTTAGGAAATACATTGTCCGGGCTCTTGTTCGGATGGAGCATTGGTATTAAAATCATCTCTAGGCTCTCCGCTGAGAGAGGGCAGGGCAGAACAGAGCAGAGAGACAAGAGGATGAAAACAATGCAGAAACAGGAATAAATGCATGTGCTTATAAAGTGTACATTGAATTCACACTTATTTCTTTATCTTATTAGAGAGGATGGTCCAGGAATTCCTGTTCTTTTCTTTTAAATACGAATGTGGAGTTGGTTCATAATGACCATAGAAAATGCCCATCATTAATTATTCTGGCAATGGCTGGTTTACCTGGTGGTTTCTTTTATACCTAACAAAAGATAGTCTGTGATACTGAATTCTAGCCTATGTGGTAAGGGCCATCAGTTGTATTATCTCTTTCTGTATTTGAAAAGTCCATCTGGACTCTTCCAATATCCACCTAAGACTCGGAGACAAATGCTTGGTAGTTAATTATCATGAAATTAGAACCAAAATGCCATTGCACCAGTAGAAAAAAAAATGTAAAAAATTCCAGTCAATGTCTTAAATATCACAGCAATGTATTTGTTACATGATATAGACTTTACTAATAAGGATTATGGTTTTTTAGGTTTATTTTTTATTATTAGTTGCCTACTCCCATCAGATGCTTAGATTGGCATAATATTTTAGAAGTTTTATCCCTTTCGTGGTGATCCTGTGAGCTACTTACCGCACAATTTTTAAAATATATTTTGTTAGTTTATTCATATTACATCTAAATTGTTATCCCATCCCTTGTATCCTCCCATTCCTCCCTCCCTCCCATTTTCTTCTTCCTCCCTTCCCTATGACTGTGACTGAGGGGGACCTCCGCCCCCTGTATATGCTCATAGGGTATCAAGTCTCTTCTTGGTAGAAGATTATGTTTTTAATTCACATTTTTGACCTTTTCTCTCTCTGTGTCTCTATCTCTCTCTGTATGTGTCTCTATGTGTGCATGCAAGTACATTCATTTCTTTCTGTCTATATACTATGATCTGTATATTTTTAGATAAAAACGTATTCCTTTAAATGGCTTGCAACTTTCTTGTCCTCTAATAATTGTGTTGCCATTACTCACTATGGAAATGCAGTGTTGCAGAATGCAATGAGCCATCCTTCAATCCTCCTTCTCTCTCTCTCCTTTTAGAAACCTATAGTATAATGCTGTTTATAAAAATATCTGTAACATAAAATTCAATATTGAATTGTTGAAAAAATACTAGCCCTGGAACTTGAGAACATTTATTTCTATTGAAATACAGGGTCACTTTCACGATTTAATTTGGAGATGGCGAAGCATCTGGACAGGCTTGACCACTGTAGAGACTTTTGTGTTTGAACTTTAAAAGATGAAAGAGGGCTGGAAAAATTTTGAATCCAAAGAGAAGATGTGTGAAGAATTGTAGATAAGTAACTGTGCAGTGACTATAATCTGGCACTTGGAATGGATATTTTCTTGCTCTGTACCGACCCTATACATTGTACTGTGAATTACACAGCTGTTCTGTATCATTGGCTATGTAGCTATTTGTTGAGCCCAGAGTGTTGTTGGTTTGTCTGCTAACTGAAAGTTCTTTACATTAGTCTTATCAGTGACATGAATAACAAGATCATTAGAAAATGGTGAAACAGAAACACCTGTGAGTCAACATAGATAATTTAAAGTAGGAATCATTCAGAAAATGTATAAATCTAGGTTACACTGTAATTTTATTTACTGTGGAAGAGAAAGTGTTCTAGGATGACGAATGTTTAAACAGTTACCCCTTTAGTCATTTAGTGACATATGATCTTTTAATTCTTGAACTAAAATCAGTTGAGATTTTATTCAACTATTTGGGTTTACTGCTGTTAATGTCCTACTCATACGTACAGGTGAAAGACGGTGAGAAAAATTAGCATGTGTTCTCACATCTAGTCATCGTGTCTTGAGTTGTTCCCCGAGAGGGTGAATTAGTGCTCATGGAACACCTTTCACATGTAAGGGGGTTTACATTTGCTCATACATATATTCTCCATAGAAGACTAGAGAAGAACACACTTCACAGATGAGAAGATTGGCAATAAAGAAAGTTCTGAGGGTGGATATGGATTAGTTCAGATGTTTTTTGCAGGATACACTTCAATATAATACTGTGCTACATAAAATTATTATTAAGTATTTAGTCCTTTATTCAATGCAGGAAGTCAAAGTTATAGGATTTTAAAGACAAAATTACATGTGAATGCATGATTGTCGAATAGACAACAGCTGACCTCTAAGAAAGGGTCATCTCACGTGACTGCATACTCTTCCCACCACAGAACTCTGGAATTCTTTGGCTATCTACTTTGCTCATTTGCTACAGAAAGTAAAACAGAATTGAGAGTTGTAAGAGAGGCTCACCTTATGGATTTAATTTGAAGTTCTGTTTATCTCAGCATAAAACACAGAATTAAAAGTGCATATGTTTTCGAATACAATACTTACCTAGACATAACGGTATGCCCAGACTAAGGAATATTATTCATTTTCCTTTCACTAAACTTAATGCACCTCATAACCTGTCATCTAATCTATTTAACAGATTAAGACACATATAATTTAGCAGTAAATATAAAAAGGTAATTCATTAAATGAGAAATTTTGAATGTAAGAAATTTAAAAATCACATCCCAAACTTCGGAAATAGGATTTTGCAAAACATGAGCTGGAATAAGTTCGCCCTGAAGGCTAGTCCTCATAGTATTCAAAGGCGAACTAAAAGTGCGTGGGGAGGAAACATTCAACCTAGCTGTGAAACCTATTTACCAAAGCAATTAGTCCACAATGGGGCAATAGTGGCATTTATATCTTGGGGTTAAACAATATTTGTTCGATTGGATTTAAGGTTTATTCAATTGTAGAGAATTCATACCTGGCATTGCATGGCTGATATCATCACAGACCATAGAGGAGAACCCAATATTGCTACTTTTCTGTATCAGTGTGATTTCTTACTCCTTTCTAACGGCAAAGGCTTTAATGGGCAGTTCTGGGCCATGTTCAGTTCTGAGAAGAGCGTTATTCATGTATACTACATTTACTAATTTGCAGGATGTGATTCATGTCTTTCTCTGATCTTTCAAGGGAAATCTGAAATATAGTACAAGCAGAACCCAGAGTATAAAATCTATATTTGATTTCATGTGCCGTAGCTTTGTGCCCTGAGGCATGACTGCCTCCCACTATTCTCAATCATGTTTGAATCACTGAAGAGCATGGCTTCCTGTTTGACACAAGTGCTGTGTGCTGCAGTTCTGTACACAGTGGGAAGGCTGATGATTTGAAAGTATTCCATTCCAAAGCCAGCAGATTTTGCAGGCAGAAAACAAGCATCTAGAAGGCATAGGATGCTAATGACCAAGATCCTCCTTTTTTTAGAGTAAAACAACACAGTTCATTACTTGGTTTTTATTCTTGGTGATGGAAAGAAACATGTTTCCAGAAGGACCTGAAAACTAACTTCATGGCAACTAACAGTCACCCTACCTGAAACTTACCCAGTACATGCTCAATTCCAGCACCTGACTTGAAATGGGCTATTGATTTTTTTTTTATTGGTTTTGGTTATTGAGAGGATGTAATGTACCTCAAGCTAGCCTTGTACTATTGTGTCCCTGAAGATACCCTTAAGCTTCAGATTTTCCTACATTCACTACCCAAGAGTTGTGACTGCAGACATGCATGGCCGTGCCTAGTTTATGCTGTGGGGCTCGGGGAGAGAACTCACAGCCTCATGCATTCTATTTACTGAGTTACATCCTCAACCCAAAATTCATCTTTATCTGATTTTGTTGTTGTTTGTTTTGGTACTCAGAAAGGGCCAAAAGTCTTGAGCATTCTATAAAAGTACTCTTACGCTTATCTGCCTCCTCAGCCTGAGGTTAATGTTTAAGTCATCTTTCAAGGGTTAAACAATAAGGAGATTAAAGTTCAGAAATGTTTCAAATATAGGAAATGCACAAAAAATGATGAGATGATCCATTTGAGAATGTCTAGTATAAGAGCCAGCCAATGGAGTTCTCCTCTTTCTTTCTGTTCTTCCTATTTTTTCTCCTCTCTTTATTTTGCTGAATGTCCAGAGAATTCTTTTTTTCACATATGGCTTTTTTTCCAATAATACAATTCGTATTTGATGGATTTTAGCTTCAAATACAGTTCTTGCTATATGCTAGCGCTGTGTACAGAGCAGAGGAAACTCCCAGGTGTTACAGCTGCAGCAGATCTTTGCGCTCACGTCAGAATGAGCTAAAGACTAAAAATAGAATTTTTTTTTTTGCCTGAACATCTTCCCTGGTGCTTTTCAGCTTGGGATTTAGAAAAAACTATAATGGAGCTCAGAGGCAGGAAAAAATAACAGTAAAAGTAACTTCCTAGTTCTCAGTGGAGAAAAAATGCTTTAAATTCTTGAGACATTCTGACACATCTACTCTCACAACCTGCTGTGGTCATAGTAATATCTTTAGAAGCAGTAACTTCTGAAAGATCGTATTTTGCAAACTTGTTTGTGACTATGGTTTGAACGTTTTTTAGTCCATGATTCAAGATCCATTTTTCAAATCCTATATATGATGTGTGTGTTGAAAACAGCCATTATTTGTAATTTAAAAACATTTAATAATTTAACAACTCATAATCTTCTCATTTTATATACTAATTTTTTCTCTTCTACTAGAAATGACATCTTTCTTATTTCAAAATACTACATCAAACAAAAAATGGAACTCTTAAAAAACAAGTTATTTCATAATGTCAGCATAGATTTTACTTACTGAGTCAATAGTTGAAGCAATACCTATCAGCCACCGAATCTGTGGTCTCACATTGAATTGGTGGAGGCTGTAGATTTAACCAGCTTACTAGTAATAATGGAGAAAGAACTTCTTAGTAGAAACCTCACAGGTGAAATGTATATTTCTATATGACACACAATGTGTTGGACTATAAACGCCCATTTGCTTGTCTCTCTTGTCTTCCTGTGCTTTAGCACAAAGATGAAAGCCACTTTACTGCTTCATGTAGCGTTCTTGCAGAGCCTCTGACTCTGTTAACATTTAATCTCCAACACTGTCATGGTGTGACCTAAGGGAACTAAAAATGTAGTTCTTAGAGAGTGTGATGGTTTGAATGAGAAGTGTCTCTCATAAGTTCACGTATTTGGCACTTGGCTTCTGATTGGTGGTTCTGTTTGGGAGGATGAGACTATTTACTGAACGGAGCATGGGTGGAAGAAATAAGTCACAGATTTGAAGGGTCTATGGCTTCACCTCAATTCCTTTCCACCTCTGATTTGTGTTTAAGGATATACTTGTGAGGCCAGGTGTAGTGGTGCACACCTTTATTCCTAGCACTTGGGAGGCAGAGGCAGGCAAATCTCTGTGAGTTTGAGACCAGCCTGGTCTACAAAGTGAGTCCAGGACAGCCAAGGCTACACAGAGAAACTCTGTCTTGAAAAAAAAAAGATGTACGTGTGATCCTTCAGTTTTCTGCTCTGAACCTCCTCTGGTGACTGTCCCTTGCATCCATGGACTTTTGCTCTGAAAGCAAACATCAAAATAAACTTTCTTACATATGTTGCTTTGGGTCATGATGTTTTATTATATTGACAAAGGGAACTAGCACAGAAAACATCCACTGTCATAATATTTCTGTGAAGTCTTTCAGTGAACAAAGTCCTCTCTGCTTGGATTTCAAGACATAAATGATAAAATCTGCTTGCTTGCATGTAATAAACAAAAGAAGTAAACACACCGTGTTGGAATGTATTTTTAAATTATTGGGTGCTGAATTACTCTATGTATTACAAGGAAATGTGTCCTATTCAGCTTCAAATATGAAATAATTATAATAAGCACGCCTAATGCGTATGTTACATTCATTGAATTTAGCATTCTGTTCTTCAGAAAGCTGCGACTACAGACAACTCAGGGGCTCACTGAGGTGCACATCAATGGTTTCCTCTTGCTAGCTTTTGGGATTCTGTATCTTTTCTGTTCCCATTCCATTTTTCCTGTGTCCTCATTAAGTTCCATTATCCTCTTTCCATGGTATTGCCGGCCTTTATACCAGACCTCAGCGGAGAGTCTCACAATGCCTGTGTATGGGATCCAAGAAAGCTTTCCTGCCTGGGGGACAGAGAGGTAAGCAAGGCAACCTAGCGCCTCTGTCCTGAAGGCTGGTAGTTGATGCTGAAGCTCAACCAGCATGTCATAGGATCAGCGCGAACCTGGAGGAGATGAAGGCAAATCTAGGTCCCTCCTCATGGTGCTGAGTTGTCGGTCAGATTTTTTTTATAAGTTTTCGGTGACAGGTATCACTATGGATGATTCATATATCTGATTTCATTTAAACTTCATTGCAACTTTACTAGGCTATTATCATCCTCTGTGCGCTGATGAAAGGATACTATGCCTCTAAGAGATAACAAATTATGGTGATTTATGCTTCTACTTAGTAGCAGAGGTTAAATTGAACTCCATCAGTTTAATGTTAAAGCACTTTCCATGCAACCTACTATCATCTCAAGTGACTAATGGAGGTCTTAGTCAAAATACTTCCAATTATTTTAATGCCTTTTAAAGTAGATACTTTTAAAAGCCATTAAGCTGATGGAAAATTCGAAAATGTGTTGAACAGAGTTTTCATGTACCCCAAGCCTAGTGTCCTTATTATTAAAACAGTATATTAATTTTGTATGTTTGGTGAAGTAACAAACCATTGTCAGCTCATTATTATCATTAAAATGTGTTTATTTTTTCATGGTATCTCCTTTCTGTTCTAGGTTCTATCTAGAGACCACACCATATCCAGGTGTATGCACACCATCTCCAGGTGTATGCACACCATATCCAGCTGTATGGTTTCCTTACATCTTTCTCAAACTGATCTTGGTGTCATCGTTCTGATGATTTTGACCAGTAATGTTAGGTACTTTGTAGGATGATCTTGGATTCTTTTTAAATTTGACTTTCTAATGTTTTGATTAAGACTGTGGGCTAACAGGAGGATGTGCACAGGCATAAAGTATCATTTTTTGTGATGTTAAATGAACGGTCAATAATAGTAGCTTGATGTAATCAATATTGATAATAATTCTGGGATGATGAAGCATTTACCCTATTTCTAGACTCTGAAGAAAGTCACGATAAGTTTCCCACATCAAACAGACAAGACGTACGCTCTATCTCCTTGAGGAAGACATACCTTTTCTGGAGGATGGTATACCTGGATACATTTTGTGAATATTTGCTGTGTGGCAGACTCCACTGAGGGCTGTTCATTCGGCTCCCACGTCCTTTAACACATACCTCACTCCTTCAGTTGTGGGTTGTGACCCCCATGTGGAATCATGACACAGAATATGCCTGGTGTTTGCATTCTCATCTACATTAACTGTAAAACAGAAACATTAAAACAATTGTATTTCCTGAGTATACCAGGAGTGCAGGTTAGTAGCTATCCAAATGAGAAGGTGGCAGAGACAGTTTGCTATCCAAAGAGTCAACGGGGTTGGAGACCGGATAGTTTAGTTCTACAATTAAGCTTACTTAGCTTACTTGTTTATGGGGTTAAGATGTCTCTGGTCTAGATAGATGCTTTAAGTTGATAATGATGAGATATGATAGATATTGATTTACATTCAGAACTTTAGACCCACTAAGATAGGAAAGATGTTTTCTTCAAGGATGCCAAATACAAATAGCCAAAACACTAATAATGTAACATTTATGCATTTCCTGATTGTGTCATGGTTCTACTTGCCATAAGTAGTTTATTGTATATATTTGTAATAATATAAATGTATATGTAAAAATTAAAAGTATTAAAAAATAAAATAAAAGTATTAAAAAGCTAGGATTTTCCTGTTGTATATATCAATGTCCTACTTTCATATGAAAATTATCTCTAGGCATAAGATTACGTAGTTTAAATTCTGATTTCCTGTCTAAGTGCTGTGAAAAATCTGCTTCCCAATTGTGTCCCTGATGGGTAAATAAAGCAGCTTGCAGCCAGTCTATGGGCCAGAGAGAGAACAGAGCTGAACTTCCTGCCAGACAGGGAAGGCGGCAACAGGAGAGGAAGCAGGGACTCAGCAACTGGAAACGTGCAAGGAGGCTCAGGAGGAAGGAGTAGGAGCCGAGGAAAGCTACAAAGTGCAACTATGGCTGGGATGTTTCAGTTATTCGTGTGATAACGAGGTTAAAAATAAGCTAAGAAAAACAAATGTGGTTCTATAAAAATACCACCAGCAACAATCTATCGATTCTTTTAACTTCTTAAGTACAAGAAATGCAAACCTCAGCAAGCTGTTCAAGAATTCTTGAGCCAGAAATATATGACACTATAAGCCTGATGTATGTATGTAAGAGTAAGGATTTATAAACACCTGTTAGGTGATTAGTGTTTTGTGAGACCATGCATGTATTATGGGCTGTAGGAGTCAGCACTTATGTAATTGCTTCATGTGATATGTGTTAAAAGGAGAACAGAATGCATATCTCAGCGACACAGAAGAAATGAGAAGTTCTCATGACCCTGGATAATCTTATTTGTTTTTTAAAGCACATCTGAAGAAAACTCAAACAAACTCATTTTCCAAGAGAACTGAAAAACAGTGCTCTATAACTGAACCTGCTGGAAAAGAAAGTGGAGCATAGCCTTGAAGGCACTGACACGGGAGATGACTTCCTGAACCAAACACTGATAGCACAGACACTAAGACTAACAACAAATAAGTGGGAGTTGGTACAACTACAAAGCTTCTGTAATGCTAAGAGCACCACGAGTAGGTTAAAACAGCAGCCTAAAGAACGGGAAGACATTTTCAGTAACTCCACTACTAGAGTTGGTCTGGTGTCATGCATTCACATGCTAAATTTCTGCCTCCCAAGAGCTGATTGCAGCTCGGACTAGTACATACTCTTGAGTACACCAAGCGATGCTGTAGAAAGTTTCCTCACCACTATTCTGTGGCAGGCTAAAATAGCTGACAGCCTAGAGCTAGGCAGAAGAGAAGTAGGAGGAATGAAGGGTGAAAGCACTGTGAAGAAACTGGAGCTGCAGAGCATTTGGGGTGGTGGTGTTGAAGCCTATTACAGTAGGATTCTATGAGGGTAGCCCTAGTGAGAACTCCTAGTAATAGAAAATGTGTAACCTGAATTCACCATCTTTTCTAATGAGGCAGGGCTTTCCTTGGTGAGGCTGGAACACCAATGCAGCCATAAAACCTTTAGCCTATAATTGATTCTGTTCTGCCTGAAAGCAATGGAGGTGTATAACTTGAGGGTGTGGTCACCTAATAAGTAGTATTGTTTGAAGTCCATACCAAGAGAGGGAGTCTATGCCACATACTGCCTGGATGACCAAGAATCAGAGGCTGGATAGTCCAGAGATCCACGATTTTAAAAAAATCAATAAAATGTTTCCTAATCAGGGCTGGAGAGATGGCTCAGTAGTTAAGAGCACAAACCTTACTTGCAGGGACCTGAGTTCAGTTCCCAATACCTAAGTTGGACAGTTCAGAAGTCTGTAACTCCAGCCCAGGGGTGTCCAACACCTCTGGCCTACTTGGGGATTAATGTGTGCATACATAAACACAGACACGCATGATTAAAATAATAAAACATTTAAAAATAGTCAGGCATGGTCATGCATGGTTATAATCTTAGCACTCAGGAAGGCAGAGGCAAGCAAATCTCTGTGAGTTCGAGGCCAACCTGGTATAAAAAGCAAGTCCAGGGCATCCAAGGGTACACAGAGAAATCTTGTTTCAGAAAAAGAAAAAGATTCCTAATTTCATTCTGTGTACTCATACACAAGGGTTTTGCCCAATTGTCCATCTCTTTGGCCTATAGCCCCAGAATATCGGAAAGATTTTTCTGTGAAGCAGGAATTATGAAGGACGTCTCTACCTTGCTGTGACAGAGTTCCTCAAGCAGCTTTGTGTCCTGCTTGGCCACGGCTTGTATAGCATACTGTCAGCGTCAGCAGGGCCTCCTCTGGCGATTGATGGGAGCAGATGCCAAGATCTACAGTCAAACATTTGACAAAGAAATACTGAGTCCAAATTGGAGATCTCTATTGGGTCCCACCCCTTATAGCTGGAAACCTCTTGTCAGAAGGGACAGAGGAATTGTAGAAGCCAAAGGGCTCGAGAACACTTGGTGAATATCCAACCACAGAATCAACTAATCAGGCCTCATAGGGGCTCACAGAGACTGAAGTGTCCATCAACGAGTACACATGGGCCTGTGCTATGGTCTCGGCATATTTGTTATGGTTACCTTGGTGTTTCTGTGAGAATCCTACCAGTGGGAGTGGATGTGTCTCTGGATCGTTCTCCTGCTCTTGGGACCCTTTTCCTCCTACTGGGTTGCCTAGCCCTTCCTCATTATGAGGATTTGTGCCAAGTGTCATTGTATCCTGCTATGCTGTGTTCAGTTGATATTCTTGGGAGACCTGTATTTTTAGGAAGTGAAATAGAGGCGTGGATGTGCAGGGGTGAGGTGTGGGGGGAAACTAAGAGGGGTGGAGGGAGGGAAAATGCCATAGGGATGTGTTGTATGATAGAATAAAAAATAAATTCAGAAATAATTAATATTAGTTGACACTATGTTAAAGATAGTTCAGCAGTAATTACATCATTAAATAAAATGAAAAGATAGAAGGATGAATACAGACTCTGTAATGATTTATCCCTTCTCAGAAAAGGAGAGATTTGTTGTCTATGGAAATACACTAGAATCCCTTTGGCACTAACATTTTCTGTAGCTGCATTTTACCTTAATAATACATGAGACTTCATGTAATTTTGCCCAGAAAGCAGGGATATTTTGAGTTACAGAGAAACATTCTATTTGAAGGGATGTCTTTGCATGAAGTAAAATTCCTGTGGTATAATAAGCAAGACAGCTTCCTTGAAGGTGCTAATGCAAAACATTTTTAAAATTTGTTAGTGTGAAGCCATGCCATTGGGCTATTTAAGTTTTATTGAAAATGTTTATTAAGGTGAACTATTTTCTTCTGTAACTAATATATTGGTAATATTCTTCCATTAGATTGGCTTGTAGGCAAGTCTGTCAGGACATTTCTTGATTGCTAATTGATAGGGAAGTGCCAACCTACTTTGGGTAGTGCCACCTCTAGGCAGGTGGCTATGGGATTTAAGGAAAGGTAGCTGAGCAAGCCAAGGCTGGCCAACCAGTGAAACAATGGTCCTTGCCATCCTCTACTTAATTCCATGGCTCCATTTATTGCTTTGCCCCCACCTTTACTTCCTCTGATGATAACTGTAATTGACAAGCCAAATAAACTCCTCCCTATATTGCATTGCGTTCATGGTATGGTGTTTTATCACAGTAGGAATTCTGAGGCAGTTCATATGAATGAAGCCCCAGAATAAAACAAGTTTTTACTAATTTTTGCTTTAGGAAATTCTTTGTGTTTCCATAAATAAGAGAGATCAACTACACTGCAATCATACTTTGACCTACAGTAAACAGTAAGTAGAATTTTATATCTTGTCATTAGTAAAATTAAGTCCTACAGTTTTCTTGGCTGCATTGATGATTTACACCTTAGTGCTACTACATCAGAGCTCTTATTCTTTTATTCAGTAATCAATGGAAATCTTAAATATTTTTGTATGTTCAGAAACTTTGTAATTTGCCAATTAATAGGATATAACCTATGACACATTAGATAATGTTTCCATTAGCACCCTTTGTAAGGTCTCTCTGTTTTCATATAAAGAACATGGAAATTTAAACTTTGTACCAGAGTAGACAAAAGGCAGTGTCCAATCAAGCTCCATGCTACTGTTCTACTAAACAGAGTATGGAATACCTCAGGGCACCTCATTGCATATTCAATGGCTTCAGAGAGTAATGATATTTCTTCAGACAGAAGGATCCAGAGGGTCCTAGAAACCTACAAGAAGAACATTATGACAGGCAGATTTGGGTCAAGGGGTCCCGCTCAAACTAAGGCACCAGCCAAGGACAATACAGGCCGTAAACTTCAAACCCATACCCAGATCTAGCCAATGGACAGGACAGTCTCCACAGTTGAGTGGAGAGTGGGGTATGACTTTCACACAAACTCTGGTGCCTCATATTTGACCATGTCCCCTGGAGGGGGAGGCCTGGTGGCACTCAGAGGAAGGATTGCAGGCGACCAAGAAGAGACTTGATACCCTGTAAGCATATACAGGGGGAGGAGGTCCCCCTCAGGAACAGTCATAGGGGAGTGGAATAAGGGGAAAATGGGATGGAGGGAGGAATGGGAGGATACAAGGGATGGGATAACAATTGAGATGTAACAAGAATAAATTAATAAAAAAGTAAAAAAAAAAAACTTTAAACGGCAATTAGTATTTTCAGAGGTGGCAACGGCATAAAGGTAAATACGCTTTAAGAACCATCGGGCTGTACAGTCTGCTGCAAGAAGAGGGGGAGTCATTTATATAATACACTGTTATGGAATTCACAAACCCTCATAGATACAAGTATATAAAAAATATTCTTTGGGTTGTGCTTATGGACCTGTCTGAATCAAGTACAGTTCCAGCTCATCCTTTCAGTGATATGTGTAATTCATCTTCCCTCTGCCCTGCATAACTGGTTTTAATGATTTTATTTACCTCTTTTAAATCTCATCTAACCTTTATATTAGTTTGATATCTTTGATTATTCCTGGCAGGGAAATTTGGCAAAATAACTGGTATCTTAGTTTTATTTTCTGTGTTATTCTCTTATGAATATTCTCATGAGCATCCTGTAGGCGTCGTAGTTAATAATTCTTAGTACCAACTTGCCTGATACTTGCTGCTTGACTCATTCTCATTATAATGCCAATGGAAGTTGGGACATTAGGAATTGTTTTTGTCTTTCAATCAAGGAACAAATGTGTAAATAAAAATAGATCTTGAAGAGCTCTAAACATTAATGGCATATCATGTATAGCCATGAAAGGAAGCAGAGCACACACCTGTAGCTTTTCGTGAGTTTCTTTGATGTCTTCTGCCATCTTTCTGGAGAAATTTGTTAAATATTTACATATATATCATTTTGAGCAGTCTCAAAAGTTCAAATCTAGTAAACAAAATACATTCACAAATTTGAAACCTTCCTAGTGAAATTTTAGAAGAATTAGTTAGTTGCTAATTATGGTTAAATTCTCTTCTAAAAGGATGACTATATGGACTGAAAATGTAAAAGAAATCTTCTTAAGGCACAGGTGAATATAATTAGGAGGTAACCATGGATCATCCTATGGTGGAAAGAGAATCAGCTGAGAATCTGACTATGATTAAATTCTCTTCTAAAAGGATGACTATATGGACCGACAATGTAAAAGAAATCTTCTTAAGGCGCAGGTGAATATAATTAGGAGGTAACAATGGATCATCCTATGGTGGAAAGAGAATCAGCTGAGAATCGGACTAAAGTGACACTGTAAGAATTACAATGAAAAACATGTCTCATCTTGCTGCTTAGTTTAACTCTTTGCATATCTCAGTCTGCGTTTTTTGACCTAGTTCCAATCTCAGGACTGAAGAGGCCTCCATCTATAGGGCTTGATCTGTTATAATCTACTGAGCTTCGTTTCAGCTCCATAACTGACACTGTTCTACTATTTACACATGAATGTGCACACACACACACACACACATCACTCACCTCTCTCCGAGTTTCATTTTAAAAATGTTTTTGTTACAATCTCTTTTTTCTAAACACTTGGGTCTATGTACAGGCCTTTGTAAGAAGTAGCTCACCACCTGGTTTCCTGTCACGTCGGAGCTTACTTTTTTATTCAAGTCTTAAATTTAGGTTTCTATCTTGGAAATGCCTGTCATATCAGTCCTAAAGCTTAGCATGGCTAGAGGGATCATAAGAGTTTTCTATTCAGCTACACCTCTTGTTTGGTTTAGTTATATCCTTGTCAGTATTCCAGAATAATTATGTATAAAATAGGACATGTAACCTAGATACATCAAAGGCCCTTAGCAAACCACGCCTTATGCCCACACTCTGGTGCAACGTCCCTTGACATTGACTTTGTACACACTTAATAAATGATAAGGAAATCGGGTTTATCCAAATTTAAAAGTCACTACTGCAATGCAAGAGCCATGGTCTAGCTTTCTAGAGATTCACAAGGGAGAGGAACCATAAATATAGCAAGCAAACAGAATTAGTAAACTAGGTATTTGCTGAGGGAATGCCACTGCAGACCTTGAAACTATGTTAGTCCAGTAAGCAAAAAAACAGGCAAGCTCTAAGCATTATCCTACTGAACCCCAACCCATCCCAATTTGACAAAGTGTGATTTTGTATATTAAGAACCCACAATTCATTGTCTTTGCTGCACAGCTTAAGTTGATCCAGCCATTCGTTGGCCATTCCCTCTCTTTTTGCCCCTTCTTATTCCTGAACCTCCTATAGGCAGGAGAAATTGTGGATCAAAGGTTTTGTGGCTGGGTTGCTTTCCCCATCCCTCCATTGGAAGTCTTGCTTGGATACAGGAGGTGACGGTCTCATGCTCCATATCCCGTATTGATAGGAGTCTTAGCTAGAAGGTCAGCCTCATAGGTTTCTTGGAGTTTCAATTGTCTTTTATTTCTAGCTTGTCCCAGAGATAATGCGCCCCCCACACACACTGATTCCAGTCCTCTCTCCAGTCTCTTGCCTGCCACACTTCCATACTTGGTCTCTCCCGTTCCCCTCCCGACCTCTTCTTTCATTCAGTTTCCTCCCTCTGTCTACTTCAGATGTCTATTTTATTTCCCCTTTGGAGTGAGATTCAAACATAGTTCCTTGGGCTCTACTTTTTACTTAACTTTTTTTTTTTTTTTTTTTGGTCTGTGGATTATAACATGGTTTTCCTATACTTTATGGCTAATACCCACTTATCAGGGTGTGCATACCATGTTTGTTTTTCTGGGTCTAGGGTGCCTCATTTAAGATGAACTTTTCTACTTTCATCCATTTGCCTGAAAACTTGTGTAAATATATCATATTTTCTTTATCTATTCTTCAGTTGAGGGATGTATAGGTTGTTTCCAGCTTTGGGATATTACAAATAAAGCTGCTGTGAGCATAGCTGAGGATGTGTCCTTGTGGTTTGGTGGAAGACCTTTTGGGTATATGTCTAAGAGTGATATAGATGGGGCTTGAGCTGGAACAATTCCCAATTTTCTGAGTGGCTTCACCCAGCAGTTGATGAAAACAGATGCAGAGATACATGGCTAAATATTAGGTAGAGCTTGGGAATCTTGTGCAAAAGGGTTAGGAAGGACTGAAGGAGCCAGAAAGGTCAAGAATCCACAAAAATACCCTACAGAATCAACTAACCTGGTCCCATAGGGGCTTACAGAGACTGAGTCACTAACCAGAGAAGCATGTATGGACTGGACCTATGGCCCCCTACATATGTAACAATTGTACAGATTGGTCCTCATATGGAGCCTGTAACAGCAGGAGCAGAGGCTGTATCTGACTCTGTTGCCCACCTTTGTATCAGTTTCCCCCTACCTGGATGATCTTCTCTAGCCTCAACAGAAGAAAATGCACCCAGTCATACTACAACTCGATATGCCAAGGAGGACTGACATCCTGTTCTCCTATGGTTTTGTTTGCGAGCCTGGTCTTTAAGGGCTGAGCCATTTCTGCAGTCTTGGACTCCCCTTCTCTGAGGAGGAAGTGAGGAGGGCATTGGGGTAGGGGAAGTGAAAAGGAGGTTTTCAGAGGAGAGAAAGGAGTAGAAGCTCCAATTCAGGTGGAAGTAATTCAATTAATCAAAAGAAAAAGAAAAAAAAAAGAACGTTTATTTTTTTCTTAAAACAACCTGTTTTAAGCACAGGAAAATGAATTTTCACAATCTTTCATGTACCTTTTTTTGCATCAATAATTCCGCAAAAGCAAGATTTTTTTCAACAGTTTATCTATGATATTGAAAAATATAAATATTCTCAAGCCATTTTCACACATCTGATTAGAGATGTATGAAATGTGTGTGTAATACATGAGTAATAAGGTTCATTGCTCTCTAGCCAAATACTTCTGTTTAAATCTGTTTTTCTCTAAATTGAGAACAACTAAATTTTGCTGCCGACTTTGGTGTTACATAAACTTTATCTTCCCATTTGTATTTAAAGTGATCAATATAGATGAAATACATAGGAAATGTGTAGATGCTACTGCAGTAAATGGGTTGTCTCAGTGTATCCCAGCTCTAAAATAATGACACAAGCTGTGGTAATAATCCAATTTGGCAAGGCGAGAGCTAATGAGACATGAAACACCAAAATCCCACGTGGTTTCATGAAACGTTGCTTAGTTGTGGTTTTGCATATATTCTTCTAAGTATCAGTTTTAGTCTGTGGTGGGCACTTCTGAGCCAGAGGGTATGCTGTTTTTCAATTCACTAATTTGAACCCAGAATGAAAAGTAGTAGTTACTTTTCTCTCCTCGATTTGTCAGAGGACATCAAGTATTACAAAGCTGGATGAGTGGAATTTTGTACGAAACATTGCACCTATGCAGGTCAGTACCATTTAAAGTTGAATATACTTTAAGTTCTCTTTAGCTGTCCAGCGGTATTTACTGTGGGGTTCATAAAGACATGTGGCAAGGCAGTAAACATCTTTTAGAATTTCCAACTGTTTGCAGTCGACAAAATTGCAATTTGCACTTTATTTCATATAAAGGGAATTTGATTTTGTACTAAGCAAAGAAATTAGGGTTATTGTTTGTCCTACACCAAACTAGTTTGTTGAGTTGGTTTAACAACCCTGTGTTATGACGCAGTATAGCAGCTGGTTTATAGTCTGGGACTAACTGAAATAATCACGAGATAAATATAAGGAGGACACTCTGAGTTTTGCAGCTGTCTTGGGGGCATTGTATACTCTCTTAAGAAATATAAAGTCGCCTGTCCCTGAAGATACTCATGAATCCAAAAAGATGTGGGCTTGCCGTACATTCAAAAACTCCTTTAAGCAGAAAGATTGTATGCCTCTGATGGTAATTATCATCTCACAGGAGTATAATTAGCATTCTCTGAAAGACATAGAGTGGTCCCTCTGTGTTATCCCAGATACACGCTACTGCAATTGCCTGGAGAAATGTTTCGCAATCCACCAGCTACTCTCAATGAGGCTGAAAGAAAACATTTTCCTATGTGTTTGAAGAACACTGAAAATGAGGAAAATATGATAGAGCTCAAGACTAAGTTTAATCCTTTGAAGAACTGAGTTCATAGCAAGTGTCAGAATAGAGGTCACTTGCATCAGAACTCTGGGAGTGCAGAGCAGTACAGCTCCTCACTGTAACATTGTGACTCAACAACAGTCTCTGCCTCAGGGCCTCGGAAGTGATAATTAATTGGATTTTCGTGATTTATTTTTTTTTCATTGTGCTATCATCGTATTTATTGGCCAAGTCCTCAAAATGGCAAAGCTGCCATCAGGTAGAACTCAATCTCTATATGTAGCCTGGTGGGCATGACTAAGTCTTCTTGTTTAGGCTTCAAGAAAAACATCCTGATGATCTCACACATTAGAATGAAAAAAAAAATAAACAAACTGAGATGTAGTCTTTAAAATTACAGAAATGAACATGAAGGTTTTAGCAGAAAAATTACTCCCAACTCTAAAAATGTAAATCCTAAAGTCCAATTGGTGTTGATTCACCCAGAGTTTAGATAGTATTAAATTTAGAGGTTGACTGAATAGCATCATGGTACATTGTATGAATTAGCATGAGAGAACAGAAACATTCGTGAACACAGAATTCCTGATTTCTGAATAAAACTATAAGTGATTGATATAGTTTTAACATCAGCCAGTTGACTTTAAATGCCAGTTGATTGATTGATAAGATA
Organism: Acomys percivali; assembly: GCA_907169655.1. Taxonomy (NCBI): domain Eukaryota; kingdom Metazoa; phylum Chordata; class Mammalia; order Rodentia; family Muridae; genus Acomys; species Acomys percivali. Next base: position 1,852,382 of record OU015747.1, on the reverse strand, counting down.
TTAAATGTAGCTTTTAATTTACTACACTACCTATACCTTAATAATAATTTTGATAATCTCCAAGGCCAATGGAGGACAGAGTCCACATTCAGAGGATAGCTGAAGAGCTAATAAGTATAAGACTTCTATTATGCAAAATAAATGTCAAAACTCAAGATGTAATTTTAGCATCCAATAAGAAAGCATTTTGATTGCGGTATCTGTCTTATGTGCTCATATTCTTCTGTTACAAAGACATCATTTGTTCATTTTGTCCTACTACCCATAGCGGCATAGTGAGTGGAATTGCTCAGAAAGAAAAACACTTGGACAAGGACGCTGTAAGGTTATGGCATATGCAACAGAGCACATAAGAAATTAATTGGGATTTCTACACCTTGCATGTAATTTTTTTTTCACTGCACAACTTACTTGCATTGGAACCGTCAGTTATTTTGAATCATACTTCTCAGTGTCAGGATGAGCAGTAGTCCAACCCAACTCCAAGGACACAGACACTGTAGATAAGGACCACTACATTTGAGATGCACTGCTTACGTACCCCGTGACTCACACTAAAGTAGCTGTCATTTGTTCTACTTTTGGTCCATCTTTTAGGTAGGCACCATGTGTGATTCTCACAAGTCAAGTACTATAAAAAGTAGTGAAATGCCAGCAATGTATCAACTCCAAAGCATACGCACGACAAAAGTGAAACCAATTTCTTAATCAACTGAATTCTAAACTCCAGTGTAATACACGGCAAGTGATTTAGATTCAAGTAGTTTTTACGTACCCTACCTCCTTTCATCTTGTTATACGAACCTACTGAACATTTCCATCTATTCAAGGTAAAGGAGAGACATTCACCTAACGGAGTGCTTGTGTAGGCAATTCCTGGAAGTGAAGCATCTGATCTTTAATTATATTCCTTTTTTTTAAATTAATTTATTCTTGTTACATCTCTATGGTTATCCCATCCCTTGTATCCTCCCATTCTTCCCTCCCTCCCATTTTCCCTTTATTCCCCTCCCCTATGACTGTTCCTCAGAGGGATTACCTCCCTCTGTATATGCTCATAGGGTATCAAGTCTCTTCTCAGTGACCTGCTGTCCTTCCTCTGAGTGCCACTAGGTCTCCCCCGCCAGGGGACATAGTCAAATGTGAGGCACCAGAGTACTTGAGAAAGTCAAATCCCTCTCTCCACTCAAGTGTGGAAACTGTCCTGTCCATGGGCTAGATCAGGGTAGGGGTTTAAATTTTACCGCCTGTATTGTCCTTGGCTAGTGCCTTAGTTTGAGCGGGACCCCTTGGCCCAAATCTGCCTATCATAATGTTCTACTTGTAGGTTTCTAGGACCCACTGGATCCTTCTACATTCCTTGTTAGAACTTATACTCACCTTTGCTTAAATACAAGCCAACCTAGAAACCATAGTCTAACTGCAGTCAAACAATATGTGAAGAAAATGTTGAAACAGAAATAGAGAAATATGTCAGTGACTTCAAGGCTATTCACTACTTTCTCTTCTAATATAGTTAATGCATCCAGTTTTATGTGAGGTCTTTGATCCACTGGGACTTAAGTTTTACGCAAGGTCATAAATATGGATCTGTTTGCATTGATCTACATATAGACATCCAGTTAGACTAGTAGCCTCTGTTGAAGACTTTGTTTTTTTTTTTTTTTCCCATTGTATGGTTTTTGCTTCTTGTCAAAAATCAGGAGTCAATAGGTATGTGGGTTTATTTCTGGGTCTATATTCAATTCCATTGATCAACCTTTCTGTTTTTGTGCCAAAATCATGCAGTTTTTATTACTATTGATCTGTAGTACAGCTTGAAATCAAGGATGGTGATATCTCCAGAAGTTATTTTATTGTATGGAATTATTTTTAGCTATCCTATTTTTTTCCATATGAAATTGATGGCTGTTCTCTCAAGGTCTTAAAGAATTGTGTTGGAATTTTGATAGGAATTGCATTGAATCTGTAGATTGCTTTTGATAAGATGGCCATTTTGATGTTAAACCTAACAATCCATGAACAAAGGAGATCTTTCAATCTTCTAATATCTTCTTCAATGATTTGATGCTCTTAAAATCTGTGGGGGAGCATCTTTAGGACAATGGAGGCCCCTGAGAGTCTATAGGGGTGACCCTCATTGATCCCTAACAGCTGGGGATATGAAGCTTGAGGTTGCCACCTCCTGTAGCCAGGTAATACTTCCAGTGGGAAGAGGGTGACACCAAACCATCCATAAAACCTTTGACTCAAAATTTGTCTTGCCTTCAAGAAGTGTAGTGATAAAGATGGAGCAGAGATTGAGGAAATGTCAAACCGATGACTGGCCCAACTTGAGACCCATCCCATGGTGAAAGCCAACCCCTGAAGCTATTAATGATATTCAGCTATGCTTGCAGACAGGGGTCTAGCATAACTGTCTCCTGAGAGGCTTCATTCAGCCACTGATGGAGCAGATACAGAGACCCATGGCCAAAGCATAGGCTGATCTTGGAGAGGTTTGGGAAAGAGTAGGAGGAAAGAGTGAGGGAATCAGAGGGATCAAAGAAACAACAAGAATATTTACAGAGTCATCTAACTTGGGCCCATGGGGCCTCACAGAGACTGAACTACCAACCAAAGAGCTTGCATGAGCCAGACCTAGACACCATACACATATGTCACAGATGTGCAGCTTGGTCATCATGTGGGTGCCCTAACAACGGGAGTAGGGGCTATGTCTGACTCTGTAGCCTGCCTTTGGGTCCTTTTTTTTTCTACCTGGCATGCCTTTTCTTACCTCTGTGGCAGAAGAAGCTCTTAGTCCTACTGTGACTTGAGGTACCATGGTGGGTTTGTACTTCTTACAGGCCTCCCCTTCTGTTAGAAGAAGGAGAGCAGGGCACTAGGGGGAGGGGCCATACGGGCAGGACAGGGATGAGAGGAGGGGCTGGGACTGGGCTGTAAAGTGATTACATAAATAAAAAATTTTAAAAACGAAACAAATAGAGAAATAATCATAGTGGTTGACATGTGCAATTACATGAATATTGTGCCTTGATGTCCACACATACAACAGGTAAGGGTGAAAAGTAAAGATAAATATAATATTGCTAAATACTACCTTGGATTCTCTATAGCTCCTAAGAGTAATGTTTTGTGTATAGCTGTGATGCATAAAATGAGGCAATTAGTTAGGTGTTGCATTCTATACTTGAATTTATATTACACTTCTGGAAGAGTTCCATCTTTCTTTATATTTGTCCTAATTGCTAAAGACTTTAGGCCACAGTTTGATTACACTGAAGATTACATAGCCTGATAGACTGTTTACCATGTTATACTGATGGTCTACTAATGCAGGGATGTTCGTCTACTGTAATATTGTAAAGAAAAGATATTGTGAGTTCCAGAAAAGATGACTTTTATGATTCCTGAGGAATTTTCATTGTAATATAGCTGCCTGTTATGACTATAACACTTTAGATGATTTATAACTGAAGGTGAGAATTAGCTGTGACACAGGAGAAACGTCTACATGTGTCTACATGATTTTGCACAAGTCATTTACCTTGTGTCTCTTTTCTCTTCTTTTTTATAAAAAAGTCCTTCACCTTTTAATTCACATTCACATTTATAGTTTTATAAAAGAATGATACATTTCATTTGAACTTGTTTCTAAAAGGTTGAAACTTCTTAGATAACCATAAAAAGTTGCATAACCAATGTGAGGATTTTTATAATTATGTTTCTGTCAAATTTAGGATTATGATTTCTGCTTGTATGGGATGAACATGAAAGGATCCGGTCCCTTTTCTATTTGCTGGACATCCAGAAAAAGTTTTGGAAACCAAATTATATTTTGTTAGCTAAAGTGTTGAGAATAATTTAAATCAGAATATCCAATGTCTTCATTGGAACCTTATGTTATTATTGTCATATATCAAAAGTATTGCTACTGTAAAAATCTCTGCCATGAATAACTGCTCTAGATTCTAGCTTGCTGAGCTACCAGCGATGAGACCATTAAACCCTGAGCCAGCAGTAAACCCTTTAGGCAGCAAGGATGTGTGTGTGTGGGGGGGGGGGAGGGAGGGCTGTTTCTTTTTTTATTGAAAACAGAGTTTCCTCTTATACAATACATCTTAATTAGTGTCTTTTCCTTCCACTCCTCCAAGAGACAGCAAAAGTACAGTACAAAACAAAATACAATACGACAAAGCAAAAGCCCTCACACAAAGCTGGACATGATATACCAACAGGAGGAAATAATTACCAAGAGCAGGCAAAATAGTCAGAGACAAGTCTGCTCACACGGTTAGGAGTCACACAAAAACCCCAAGCTAACACAGCATAGGCACCAAGGACCTAGCATAGGCCCATGCAGGCCCTGTGTTTGTTGATTAAGTCTCTGTGAGCCCCTATGAGCCCTGCTTAGTTGATTCAGTTTGATGTGCTCTAATGGTGTCCTCCATCCCCTCTGACTTTGACAGTCTATCCAACCCCTCTTGTATAATAGTCCTAAAGAGAATACAACACTCCGGTATGAAGGTCTTTCTTAAGTATCTTTTACCTTTGCAGTAATGTTATCATCTGTCCTTTTACATGAACTCTAAAAGTAAATCCCCATCCATTCGTCCTGCTCTTCCTCCCTTTATTTTAATTGCCCATGCACCATTAATCCTGTTCTGAAATTGTGCTGAAAATTCTTAGGCACACTCTGGCAAATGCAAAACTTGCTGATGGGAAAAGCAAACTTTCTTTATAGCTTATGCCTTTCTTTGTGTGAACTGAATCAGCAAAGATGCACATCCCATATAGCTTTGGCTTAAGGGAGTGAAGGAGGCAGAACCAATATCCACATGGTGTATGTACCACACAGCAAATTTCACTTTAGTTTAAAACCATTTGGGCTTTTTTTTTTCCTGGAGCATAACTCCATGGGAATATTGTATCCATTTCAGAAGACTGGGTTGCATAACGGTAAATACATACTGTAGATTGCAGATATTCTAATTCAACAATATAATAAAAATTTCAC
>OU015747.1:1804862-1844862 GCA_907169655.1 Acomys percivali | reverse complement strand
CACAAAGCTATTTTCTGTACCACTTACTCTGTCGTAAAGATACATATTTTTACAATACTCTGTCAAGGTGTGATTCTCATATAAAACTATCATATTCAGGGGAGACCTGGTGGCACTCAGAGGAAGGACAGCAGGTCATTGAGAAGAGACTTGATACCCCATGAGCATATACAAGGGGGAGGAAGTCCCCCTCAGGAACAGTCATAGGGGAGGGGAGTAAGGGGAAAATGGGAGGGAGGGGAGAATGGGAGGATACAAGGGATGGGATAACCATAGAGATGTAACAAGAATAAATTAATAAAAAAATAAATAAAAACTATCATATTCAATATATTCAATTCAATAATTTTTTAAATTTTTGTGTACATATACACATACATATACATAATTTATTAGCTCCACCAAGGAAGTGAATGTATTCATGACCCCCTAAACTTTTCTTCCAGTACTTTTGTTAGGATGTGAGACTGTACAGCAAGAAATGTAATACAATATCTACCCTGATAGTAATGTGAAGGATTATACAAATATGTAAGTTATAAATTCCAAGATGTTCAGCCGGGTGGTGTTGGTGCATGCCTTTAATCCTAGCACTTGGGAGGCAGAGGCAGGCAGATCTCTGTGAGTTCTAGGCCACCCTGGTCTACAAAGCGAGTCCAGGACAGCCAAGGCTACACAGAGAAACCCTGTCTTGAAAAAAACAAAACCAAAACCAAAAACAACCAAAATGTCCAAGATGTTCGGCAGATGCTTGGCTAACCAGAGTTTCATTCGTCTTGTGTGTAATTGAACACCTACCAACACACTTCATTATCCACCACAAGCTCTGTCGGCTCTTTGCTTCTGTGTGGTTAACTATTTTTTATTCCACTTAAGATTGTACTGTAGAAATTGATCTTTGTTAAAAATGGCTATTTTTTATGACTGAATAACAGCACTCCACTGTAGAAATATATATCATATGTATATAACATGTCCAAACAGGTGAGAGACATATAATATACATATACAATAAACACATATAAAAAGCATATGTGTGTACTATATATATTTATGTAATACGCATATAATATGTAATATGTATGTGCATATGGTATGTAATATGTATATATTACACACACACATATATATTCTTTGCCCAACAGCCCACTGACAGATTTGTTACTTTACAGAGTGCTATAATATACGTAGGGTATCAGCAAATATATCAATTTCCTTGGAACTGTTCATAGTAGATACGAATGTAGATATTTATATGACAGTTGTATTTTAAATATTTTATACACGTCTTTACATTTTTAATGATCTTTTGGCTGTTACATTTTGCTAAACAATTTACAGGGATTTGTTTTTATGATGTCCTTGCCAAAAATGTCTTTTTATGCATTAATAACCGTCCTAACACGGTATGTATTGGTAGCTCATTGTATTATCTGGATATTTAGTGATAAGAAACACCTCTTTACAACACAAAATCACCAAGACAGCAACAATTTGACCTACAATTTAGAGTCCTATCTGTCTTCCTCTGCTCTGTCTTCTTGACATCTCCTTCTCATAAGGCAACAGCAACGAGGGAAGGCTCAAGGTTACTCAGGACCAGTGAGTCCATAGCTAGGTTTCTAACTACTGTAGGAAAGGCCTTCCCAGCTTTGGGAATTTGTGGTAACTAAGCACATTATATGGTGTGTTGTAGTAATCTAGAATAGGCAAATGTGCTAGCGGAAAATACACATAAGCATCCATGAGTAACAACCAAATTCGTTTTTGAATTCTGAGAATTCATTTGAGTTCTCCAAAGAGACGAAAAGAAAAGTAAATAGTGATGATTCATTCTGAGAACTCCATTTGAAGTACATTTGTTTTTACAGTCTAATTCCTGTCTTGATTTGACTGAACTATTCCCTTCTTATTCACCTCCATGAAAATGGAGGTGGGTGGACCTCATGCTGTGCTTCATAATGACAATACTGTAGAGTTACAATTACACATCACAGTTTCTTTTTTGAAGCAATTTTACTGGGAAAGAATTATAAAGGATTATGAAGAACTGGTCTGGAATGCCAAGCTTAAGTTCTATACTATGTACCATGTATTTCTATGTACATAGTAATGACTGCTACTGTTTCTAAATGACATGGCACCCATTAACTATCTTCAAAACACTTTGGAAAAAATTTCCTACTGGCTAAGGCATAAAAGCAATAGACAGATTGTGACACTGTTATGATATTATATGTAGATCATTTAACTATTTGAGAACCTATCTTGGGTATAAATCTGACAGTTTGGTGGGTTTTTTTGTTTGTTTGTTTGTTTGGCAGATGAGCTTAGGATTGTCTTTATTTTGTCTTACTATAAGAATTCAGAGGATACACAATAATATGGACTTTTATGTGTAAGGTTGTGATATAATTTTCCTGTTATACATTTCAGGTATTTTAAGTATTAGGATTCCCTACAAAGACACATAAATAAATGTTTGGTTTCCAGATGGTAGTGTTATGGGCATGGAATTGAATCTTTCATAGGTGCCGTCAGCAAGAAGGGGGGTCACTATAGCCATACCTTCGGGGTAGAAAAAGTTTGTATGAGTCAGAGGGTATGAGGGACAAAAGGGTAACACGGCCCACTGAACGAACTAACCAAGGCTCACATGGGCTCACAGAGACTGAAGCAGCTAGAACAGGGCCTGCATGGGTCTGCACCAGGTCCTCTGTGTATATGTAATGGCCAGGTCCTCTGTGTATATGCTACGGCAGCTTATCTTGGTGAAAATTAATCTCATTATTCTGATGTAATTTTCTCTTGGAGGCCTACTGTTGAATATGCTCACCCTTTCCCACTCTTTCTTAACTCTGATTGTCAGGTTCAAACCAGCTGTTCTATCTCAAAACTCTTCTTCATTCTGACCGATTCAAAGTGGCTTCTCTCAGCTTCAGACTGAATTGCTCTATTTAGCCTCATACTAACTTTGGCAATATGTTGTAATCTTCTGGCTCCTTCTCACTCTCCGGCTCCTTCTGTCTTCACCTGGGTCTAGTTTGTTTTCTCTCTGCAACCTGTCACTGTAGAACTGTTCCGGGAAAACTGCCTCTGAACTCCCTGAAGTGAACTGTCATCAGCTGAACTGCCATGAGCTCAACTCCACTGCACTGCCTCACAACTACTTCTCACTGACTCTAAACTTACTGACTGAATTCAATTCACCTAATTTAACGGTTTGTTCTCGATCCCTTTCCCGCTCTCTGAGCATCTTAATTAGTCTCTCTTTCCTGTCCTGTTTTCCTGAGAGTTGGGCCTATCCTATTCAGTCAAAGCTTTTTCTGATTCATCGCTTTGTCTGCCCCTCAGTTAGACATCACTTTCAAACATGGCTTCTTCCTTCTATAAACTAATCATACCTTCGTTGTTATGGATTAAAGGTGTGTACTAAAGGCATGTCTGTATTCCAGCCAGATAATGCTATAATCCAGGGTGTGTCTGCATTCCAGCCAGATCACATAGACATAGAAGGTCTTTGGATGTCAATCTATGCCAGGGCAGTGCTGCTTGTGGATTAAAATTACCTGACACACTGGTGTTCTATGGGACTCCTAATTGTGAAAGCAGGCATTTTTCTGACATTTGCCTGCTCTTGAGACTCTTTCCTCCTACTGGGTTGCTTGTTCAGCCTCAGAAGAGGGCTTTCTTCTTGTGTTATTATGCCTTGTTTTGTACTATTTGGCTGTTTTCTCTTGGAGGCCCACATTTTCCTGAAAAGGAATCAGAGAGGGAATGGATTTGGGAAAGAGAGGAGGTAGGGGAGTTCTGGGAGGAAGGGAGGGAGGGGAAACGGTGGTCAATATGTATTATATAAGAGAAGAATCTATTTTCAATAAATTAATAAAAAGAATGAAGAGAAGTAGGAAAAATAACAAAGGGCAGGAATAAAAAAGCACACCTAAAACATAGCAGCGTGATCACTGAATCCTATAACTTCATTAGTTTGAAGAAGTGGTGATATTATCTGAGCTTTAGGAGTCATCAGCAGCCCTGTCCCTGTGATACTGCCACCTCAAATACACACGACCTTTCCCTTGGGACAGCTCCACTACTCGGTGGCTATAGTTTTCTTCATCAGCTTTCTTCATATTGGCATCTCCAATATCCTGTGGTTTCCATGGCGTCTTAGGTGCCACCCTCATGTACAGGGTTACAGGAAGGAAATCTGACTCTGTTGTGCATTACCTGATCTCCTACATGTTTCTCTAGCCCATTGGTACAATTCTCTATGATTCTGTACGTTTCTCTTCTGCACTGCCACAAAGCCAACACCATATGGATAATGGTAAGTTATAACTGTTAGCTCATGAAATAACTAAGTGCCTTTGGACCACATCTGCAGTGACCTATAACTCTTAGATGGCTGAACATGATAAAAAAAAAATCCCTATGTGATACTTTTCCATTAGGGTATCATGAAGTTTATCTCTTTTCAGGCATTACCTTTTCAAATTGAAATATATCAAATGAACTTTCATTTGTATTCCTGGATCCTTCCTTGGGTGGAGCCTTACACTAAAGGCACATTTTTAATGTCTTCGCTAGTAAAAGGTTGATTATCTTTAATGATACTAATCTCTTCACCAAACATAACTGCTTTGCCTATACTTATTTTGCCTGTATCTTTGATTATGGTCACCATCTCTTTCTCATCAAATTTTTTGCTTTCAAATTCTTCTCTATTACTGTTTTGGTCTTGATTTGTACTGCAAAATTTTCTGCAATAAATCACCATTAACCATACTACAGCTAAAAGCTGTGCTGTCTTAAAACATTCTCCAAGTGAATAATTCCATTACTAGCCACACTCAGACTTCCTTCAGGGCTCAGGCATGTTTCTTTGCCAGAGTATGAAAAGAATGACCTTCCTCCAGCCCAAATCTCCACAAAGACATTGCTTCCACATGAAAGCTCCCCGGGACAATCTTTACTACTTGAATTTGTTTTATCCAGTTGTTAATTTGAATGGACATTGGAGTAGACCACTAAGCTGCAGCAGCACAGCTCATCTGTCACTAGTAGCTCCGGACACTTCTGCTTCTCCTTTCAAGTCAGTTCTGAAGGTCAGCTTGAGAAAAGCAGGAAAACCTCTTCCTGGTTCAGGTTTTATGCTTTAGTTACCTTTGCCCATTGGGCCAGAAATCAAGTTGAAGGGGAAAGGATTTATTTTTGCTCATGGTTTCAGATACACTGCAATCTACACGCAGGAGGGTATAGCAATGGGAATGTGAGGCGGCTCCGACTCATACAGCATAGAGATTTAATGTATTTTTCAGGATTCTGTTGAAACCATATATATAATCCAGGACTGTTTCATTTCCTTTGTGTTGTCTCCTTCCTATTTTTTTCTTGTTGGCTTCCTTCCTTCCTCCCTATCCTTCTTCTTTCTTCTCTTCCTCCTTCCTTTCCTACCTTTAAAATTTTTTTTTATTATATGAACTACCATACTGTGATAGACAGAAGATATCTAGTGAGTAAGAAAAGCAAAATTATAGTCCCCATTTCATGGTAGATGTGTTGTACTGGGGATAGCAGGTACTTCAGTTATAACTACATGCATAATTCCTTATATGTAATCATGTATAATTGTAGTGGGTTGAAGGAGAATGGTCCCCACAGGTTTAAGTGTTTGACCGCTGAGTCCCCATGTAGTGGAACTGCTTGGGAAGGATTAGGAAATGTAGCTTTGTTAGTAGAGATGTGTCACTGTGAGTGGGCTTTAAGTGTTCAAATGTCCACAGCAGGCTCAGTCTCTCTCTTTCTCCCTATGATCCAGGATGCAGAGCTCTCAGTTGCTGCTCTAGCATCATGCCTGCCTGCTTTCCACCATGATGATCATGGAATAAGCCTCTCTCATTGTAAGCAAGCCCAAAATAAATGCTTTCTTTTATAAGAGCAGAGCTGCTTTGGTCTTGGGATCTTTTCACAGTAATAGAAAAGTAATTAAGACAATGATGAATGTCAAAATAAATATGATTCCAACTAATTTTGATCAAATTGGTATTTAAATATTATTACACCTATTGTACTAAGAAAAGTGAAATGAATTGTAAAAATAAACAAAGGCTCCTTCCAATTTCTATCTAATAAAATAAGTTAAGTAAAACAATGTTTATTAGAGATAGATTTATATAAAGAAGCATTTCTGCAATAATTTCTACTTTATTTTACATTAAAATTATTGACTCTTTTTTATGGAAAATAGATTTCATTTCTATTGTGTTCGAGAAAGGACTTGGGAATATGAATTTTTACAAAAATTATTCAGTCAAGTCCTTTTCTACATTAAAAAAAAAACCACTTGGTGAAGCCACGGTAGAGACAGGATGGGTTAATATCTAAAATTGCTTTAATGCCAAGAATCATATCACAGATATACCAGGAGAGTATAAAAATATCAATTTGAGGCTTTCTGGGGTGAGCCAGTCAAACTTTTTAAATTGATTTAAAAATGCCTTAAGAGAGCCAAAGAATGAAATTGGCTTCAAACTGTCATGATGGTTTGGTGCTGGTAAGGGGTTACAGGGAAAGGAGTGGAACTTTTTGCTGGTGCCAAAGAACAGCACACATTAAAACTCAACTTTCACAGATGTAGGGTATAAGGAGGAGAGGAACTGTCAGCGATCAATCGTGAAGTCAAACTTAATTATTCATCCAAGTTTAAGAATTTTCAACATTGTATAACCTATCATGAGTTTGGAATAAATTCTTTCTCCAGAATTTCTAATCCTATCTCATTTTCACGTTCATTTAAGTCCAACTGGATGCATAATGTGGATTTTACGTAGCTTATTTAGAATCTTGTTCTTGAATATGGTGGATTTTTATCATTGTCTATCACACATTTCCATCAATTCTAATTAACATGAAAGACAGAAGTTTACCCTATTGACATTGGAATAAAGATTTTTCCTTTAATAACATAATAACTACTGGAGAAAATTTACCTGAGTAATTAACTCTTGGTCTTGGCTGTAGTAAAGGAGATTGTTTCCATTCAGCCATGCAGTAGTTGCAGAGCATTTTGCTAGGGGTGTGCTTTCTTGGACCTTTCATTACCTTCCAATTCAGCTCTGTTAACAATGGCCCTTCATTTGTGAAGATTATTTTCTTTTCATGCTTATCATCCTCATTTCTTTGTAGTTTCATAATGCTATATTAGAGGGATGTTGGTAAAAGATGGATTTTATTATTATGATGATTTTATCTTTGTGTCAGTTCTCAGGTGCTTATTTGTTTATTTATTTGTTTATTTATTTACTTATTGAGTAGTATCTCTCACTTGCCTCAAACTCACCAAAGAGGCTAGGCCGGGTTGGGCTTAGCTCCACATCCTTTCCAAGAGCAATAATTGCATGCCTTGAGTTCCTCACATTATCTTTCCAGGAGAGCAGAAAAACTGGATTCTAACATAGATACACGATGACCATGATAATTACTAAGCAGTGTGCCTCTTCTTGCTGTAAATCCGTTAGAAAATAATTTTGAAGCATTGAAATTAAAACCAAGAGTAATTTGAAAAAGCTGAAAGTAAGCGTCTTGAAAAGTTACCGTAATAGGACCTCCTGCTGTCTCTAGCTTCACTTTTTATGTCTGGAGAATAAAAGAAAGTCTGGATAAATATTGGAAAACAGCAGCAACAAGAAAAACCTTCACATAGTAAATAATATTCTAAATTACTTTTGATTGACAGGCTTTATTTCCTAGGAGAGTTGCATTTATAGAGTGAGACAGCATACCCATACTAACTATGGTGCTAAAAAATGTTTTCTGTTTCTCAGACAAAAAGCCTCTGAGTATTGCATTCAGATAAACAATCTATTTGGATACTTGGCATTCAGTCAAATTGAAAATGGACTCTCCTGAGATGTCTGTCAACAGAAAAGAACTCTGTTAGGATAAAAAGCTAATTAATGATTGATTGACCTGCTGACATCTTACTTGAGATATAGGCTGTACAGCTCACCTGCTCACCTGTGCCACATAGCCATTGGGGAATGTGCACTTCACATCACTCTAAAAAGGCTGCATTAGTATTCTGCTTACTCATAAGGGCCCTGCAGATATGGCTGGGGTTACACATTTTCCTCTTACTGAGCAATGATGTTTAATGGAATTTTGCTTAGAAAATTAAAATTTTTCCATAGCCCATCATGGCCAAGTAGCTTGTCAGATGATGCAGCCAATCCTGGACCTAACAGAGTTACTTTATTTTTGAATGACAACACAAAAATGCAAACTGGTCTCAATATTATTGTATTATTAGAATTTCCTTCTCAATTTTTTATTATTATGTATTACTATTGAGAGATGAGGGAGACAGAGAGACAGGGGAGGGAGGGAGAAGGAGAGAGACAGAGAGAAAGAAAGAGCACACAGTACAAATGTAGAGACCAGAAGGCAATTATGTGGCATTGATTTTCTGCTTCCACCTTTCCAGAGGCTCCGGTCAAGTCACTAGTCTTTAAGGATATTCCTCTATAAGTGCTGAGACATCTAGGCAGCTTAGAATTAGAATCCAAATGTTTCATTTGTATGTTTTTGAGATCTGAGTTGTTCTAATACCAAAAACCTAACCACCTCTTGCAAGCCTCCCATGGTTATAGCTATGTAAGTTTGTATACTGAAGTACAATTCTGAGAAAAGCACCATCAAATTGACTTGGTGAATGAAGCAGATAATTTTCAAGCTTAATTTTCTCATAATTCCATATGTACGAAGAAATGTTGCGGATGATGTATATTCTTAGGTGTTCAGTCAGTCACAAGAATGCAATTATAATTGAAAAATACCTTTCTCATCTGTGAGTAGAAATGTTTTCCATTTAAGCAATTACTGTGATGGAAGACAATTTAGTACAAGGAAGGACAACTTGAGAAGAAATTCTATATATTTAATGTCCCACGATAAATTACCTACTCATTCACCAAGCTCTCAAGAGGGGGACTAAATAGGGGCTGAAGAAATTTAGAAAAATGCACCTGCCAGGATGAGGTTCCTAGACTTAGTCATACAGATTAACTTTCCAATTAACACCACTTTTGCAAAGCTAGACTTCTTTTTTCCCATTGTGGAAATGATTTTGTAAAATTGTAATTTCAAATTGAAGTTATCGTTTTATCATCTTTTACTACATGTAAATACAGAAAATATGATACTAGACTAAAATTTGAAAATCCTTGCTGAATTTGAAGACTAATCCTAAAATATTGTTATGACGTTGTAACACATCATTGTGTCTATTATTCTCATAAACAAAGATTTTCACTGTATTTTCTAAAGACAATTTTGGTGCCACAAAATAAATATTCTTTGATTCTAAAGAGGATAAAGTGAAAAAGAAAAGGTGAAAGGAGCGTGCGTGTGTGCATGCAGAAAGTGATATTGTGTATTTGGGAGCATTTGCTAATGAATTGCTGAGGGGCACTGATTTTCAGTTCAATAATACATAAAAGAATTGTTGTATGATAATGACTGGGATGCAGGTAATATTTAATGGTTGTTTTACTTGATTATTTGAGACATAGTATCACCATGTATCTCTGTGTTTTTCATCCTCCCGTGCACCACAATGCCTAACTGGACAACGGTTTGTGTGTGAGGAGATATGACACATATTCTTGGAATCACTTCAATGGTATATTCCAATAACTTAATGAGATGTGTCCAGGGTAAAAACAAACAACCAAACAACAACACCAAAATGGATATGTTAGTCAGAGTTAGAAATTATTCATATTAATTCACAGAAACATAGTAGCAGAGGTGTAAGTGTAGTAAGGTTATTTGTACATTTATCCAATCTTTTATGACTGAATAAGTGGCCTATATCCAAATGACATAAGGAGGTTTTCTAATTATATCATTTGTATAATTTAAGTATCAGAAATATCCTCAGTATAGCCATTGGTCTGATATACTTTGACTCTTTGACTTTAGGTGATTCACTTAGTTCTGTCCTATAAATAAATTAGATAATATGTTAAGAGCCATTTTCACAATTGAAAAGGGCAATATAAATTGTTACTGAAAAATTCCACTGGAAAAACGCCATTTAAGGTATCCTCCTCATTGGTCCTATAGTCATCTGAACTTCATATTGAACAATTGCGTGTTGAGTTGGAGTGATTGCTTTCCCGTTGTTTTGCAATTGGCTTCTTGTTTCTCACTAGGCTTTATCAGTTTTAAGCAGTTTAAATCCTATTTTACTTTGGTACATAAAATGAACTAAGGAAAATAACTAGATAAGACTATCAAACAGGGAGAAATTGGATGAAATGTTTCACATTATTAACCTATTGAAATGTATATGTTTACATATTAATATATATTAAAGGCATATATTTAAATTTATATATCTACTTTTTCTTTTTATACATATTTTATTTTAATTTATTTATATTACATCTAGATTGTAATCCCCTTCCTCTTATCTTCCTTTTCCACCTTCCCTCTCTTTTCTGTTCTGGTCCTCTCTCCTAGACCTCTGACTACTGGGGTCCTCCTCCTCCACTCTCTGACCACAGACTATGAGGTCTCACCTAGATAGCCTGCACCCCCTTCATCTGTGTTCCAACAGGGCCTCTCCACCACGGGCCAGTGATCAGTTCACAAGCCCCAGAGTTCTACTCCAACCCAAGAGGTTTGTTCTCCTACCCCAAGAAAACAAAGGAGATAAATACTACATTCCCAAAGCCAAAAGAAAGGTAGCTAGCGCTCTCTCTCTCTCTCTCTCTCTCTCTCTCTCTCTCATCACCAACATTAAAAAAAGGAACCTATAGTCACTGGTCATTAATATCTCTCAACATCAACGGCTTCAACTCCCCAATAAAGAGACACAGGCTAACAGAATGGATTAAAAAAAAGTACCCATCATTCTGCTGAATGTTAGAAACACACCTCAGCAATTAAGATAGACATTACCTTAGTGTAATGGGCTGGGAAAAGGTATCCAAAGCAAACTGACCCAAGAAAGAAGCTGGAGTAGCCATTCTAGTATCTAATAAAATAGATTTTCAACCAAAACCATCTCAAAAGAGATGGGGAAGGACACTTCATACTTTTTCTTCATGGTGCATTTTGTCTTTTAACATTATCATCCAGGTCCAAAAGAGACATGCATTAGTAGTTAAAAGCACTAGCTGCATCTCCATAGGATCTGGTTTCATGTCTCAGCTCCTACAACATGGCTTGCAACTTTCAAAACCTCTGGTTGGAGAGTACCTGATGTTCTCTGCTGGTGGTGTGGGGACCAGGCATACAGGAGGTTCGCAGACATGTATGCAGGCAAAATAACAGTACATATAAATTCAAAAAATAAGATTAGAAATTCAATAGTGAGTTTGAAGCTTACATGATTTGTGTAGTGAGACTTCACCTCAAAACAATGACATAACAATGATTTTAATAAAAAGTATACTAGGGCAGAAATATTATTTACTACAATGGCAACTTTTAACACCAAAACCATTTCTAAGTCTGCATTCCTCTAATTCTTATGTTACTCCTATTGGGATACTTCAGTCATTATTTTATTAGGAGTCTATAACAGTCTTTAGTATCAGCACAAAAATATGTCAAAATACATTACTCATTATGGAAAACAATATGGTAGTTTATTTTTTCAAATTTTATTAATTTATTCATTCAATGGTTATCCCCTCCCTTGTATCCTCCTATTCCTCCATCCCTCCCATTTTCCCCTTATTCCCCTCCCCTATGACTGTGACTGAGGGGGATTTCCTCCCCCTGTATATGCTCATAGGGTATCAAGTCTCTTCTTGGTAGCCTGCTATCCTTCCTCTGAGTGCCACCTCTAATTAAAAATAAAACTACCATATGACTTAGCTAAAACACTCTTGAGAACTTGCTCAAACAGCTGCATGTCACACCGCAAAAATACGGCACCTCCATGTTTATTGCTGCTCTATTTACAATAGAAAAGGATGGTCTCATCTTATATATACAGTGGCAGAGGAGTAGATAACGGAATTTTGGCACATACATATGGAATAGTATTTTACTCTGCTGTAAAGGAAAATAAAGATTTCAGGGAAAATGAGTGGATATAAACTAATTCAATTCATTCAAAAACAGGAACTGAGCGTTAACTCCCATTTAACAGCACTAGCTTATAATATATGTACATGTATCAGTGGGTGTTCACTGTGGTTAAAGGGTAATTGCTAGAAAGAACGGGGGGTGGGGGGAGGAAACCATGTGCCGAGCGACGTGAGGGAGAGCTGAAACCACATGAGCTATGAAGGTAGAATGTGGGGCCTGAGTCAGGGTACGAGTGGGAAGAAGTAGACGGGATCAAGTGGACTAAATTTGCATGTCATAATGACACTTAATATTTTAATTCCAATTCTGAGGAAGAGAGAAGTGTGGTCAGAGTATTAAAGATTCTTTTAAATAAAAAAATGAAAATATACATAAATAAGAAACATTTTTAAAAAATACACAAATCAGAATTGGAAAGAGGGAAATGAATAATAGGCAATTTTCAAATTTCTTCACGCAGAATTTGGTGGGCATTTTTATTAAATTAATTACCTTCAGATGTGTTCCAGAAGATTCAAGTGGATGACGTAAGAGTGTTCTGTACAGCAGAGCCTGGGACGTCATCACCAGGCATAGTTTCTGCTTCGCAGAAACAGTGGAAAGAATAAAATATCTTCATGATTGATTAACTTATTTCTCCTTTTTAAGAATTGAAAGATGCCATAATATTTCCCCAGTCCATCAGAACCCATAATCATTTTGATTTTCTACCTTTTGAGAGGGTATATTGAGTTCACATAGCCACTGTAGTTAAGGCTCTCCAAACTTCATTTGACTTAATTATTTGGGTTTTATTTTTTCTTTCCAACAATTGGTGATAAAAGTATTTCCCAGATTTTTTGATCCTGAGAAAACCTAATTTTCAAAATACATATTACTAAAACTGTCCCATAACAGTTTTTATGTATGAATGCTACAATTGTGGCAAATGGCTAATAACCAAAACTTAGAAAATCTTCAGTATATTAAATAAAAGATTAAATTAAAAAAATTTTAAATTCAATTTTATTCACAAGATCCATGTTATTTATAGCCTAAAAATTTAAGATCCCTAATGGAAGCACAAATTTCACTGTTTCCTAATTCTATCCCTGTAGTCACCTAGAGCCCAGCAGAGCCCATTACAACCCCAGCACATCCCAATAGAGCCCAGCAGAGCCCAGGACAACCCCAGCACATCCCAATAGAGCCCAGCAGAGCCCAGCACATCCCAATAGAGCCCAGCAGAGCCCAGCACATCCAAATAGAGCCCAGCAGAGCCCAGCACATCCCAATAGAGCCCAGCAGAGCCCAGGACAACCCCAGCACATCCCAATAGTGCCCAGTACATCCCAATAGAGCCCAGCAGAGCCCAGGACAACCCCAGCACATCCCAATAGAGCCCAGCAGAGCCCAGGACAAGCCCAGCACATCCCAATAGAGCCCAGCAGAGCCCAGCACATCCCGATAGAGCCCAGCAGAGCCCAGGACATCCCAATAGAGCCCAGCAGAGCCCAGAACAAGCCCAGCACATCCCAATAGAGCTCAGCAGAGGTCCTGTAGCTCCATAGGGTCAATCATTGACTCTTGGCTGAGATGGCATTTACCAAGTGATCTTTCTTTCTTTCCTTCTTTCCTTCCTTCTTTCTTTCTTCTTTGTACATGAATTTCTACACTCTTGCATTTTGATTCTTTTTATATGTGCTCAGGTGAAGAACCACAATTTATAAATGTCCTGTGGTGGCAATATGTCACAAGTTCTCCTTTCTGTAATAAGATTCAGGCAATTAACCAGCTTGGAGTATGAAACTGAAGGCTGGTTTCCTCAGCAGGAGCCATGTCTATCATCTTTAAAGTTTAATAACACATTCCTCTCCTGCACCACGCACAGCATATATACATATTTCTGTACACTGCTTATGGACATAGAAGTTTGACTGTTTTAAAATCAAAGTCCAAGTGATCTAATATTTTCTGAAATAACAATCTATCCTTTTTCTAGATATTATAAGAGAGTTTGCTTTGCAGAATTTAAGGTATAGTGATATGTGACTCAAACCAAAGAAAAAAATGAGTCTGTAAAGAATAATTGTATTTCTTAATCTCCTCGGGCTGAAAGATACCACGCTGAGGCAAGTCAGTAGCAGAAAGAAATAACACTTTAATGGGAAAATTGGACAGGAATTCCAAAGAAAAGTATAATATCCTGGACATTTCAAACAAGCACTAAATAGCCAGAATTTCCATAAAGGTATATTAGTCAGAGAAAGCCAAAAACAAATGTTCTGAAAGATAATTCATTACAACATTCTATATAAAAAAGTCTTTCATAAATTAAAAACTGAAAGTTCATTCTTCCTAAAACAGCCTCTAGGTCTTTGATATGCTCGGAAAATTGCAATTGTAAGTGAAAAATACATAATTAAATATAAAGAAAATGTATGCCTATTATAACATGTTTTCTTTCAAATGTCCCAATGATAATCAATTTTAACTTTTTGGTTTGTTGGAGTCATTCAAATTTTATATAGCATCATCAATGGATGGTACTCAGCCCTGGATGTCTTCAGCCTTCCTCTGATCTTACCTGTGTATATATGTTTTACACATTAACTCAATCCCGAGAACATGCTACTTCTATGCTGTCTTCCATTTTATCTCCAATGCTTAACTATTATTAATTTTTATTTTAAGTGTCTGTTGTCTTTGCACTAATCTTGATAAACTTAACCACTGCTCATTTATCTGAGTTGAAGAGTCTCAGTTTACCTATATGGGGTTGTTATATAGTGTCAACAGCAGCTGAATGCAACCCATAGCTCCTCACTTTCTTTCTTTTTTTTTATATTCAAAAACTTGAAAAGTTTATTCACATAAACTTGTACGTAAATGCTTATCATAACCTTCATAATAACCCAATAAGATAACCAAAATAACCCCAAAGAAGAAATGACTTAACTGTTTATCAACTAATGATTGAGGAAATGTGATATATCTATACAAAGGACTATTACTTAGATATTAAAAGCAGTGGAGTCCTAATATACAGCATAGATAAATTTATCAACAATATGCTAGTGGAGAGTGGGATATGACTTCCTCACGTACTCTGGTGCCTCACATTTGACCATGTCCCCTGGAGGGGGAGACCTGGTGGCACTCAGAGGAAGGACAGCAGGTCACCGAGAAGAGACTTGATACCCTATGAGCATATACAGGGGGAGGTAATCCCTCTGAGGAACAGTCATAGGGGAGGGGAATAAGGGGAAAATGGGAGGGAGGGAAGAATGGGAGGATACAAGGGATGGGATAACCATTGAGATGTAACAAGAATAAATTAATTAAAAAAAATGGTAACATGGGGTATATGAAAACTCAGGACTGGATTTTTCATGTAGCTCCTCACTTTCATCAGTCTATTTCTACTATTTCCAAAGAATCCTGGAAAAGGTGTGAACCAATGACTTTTAAGACCTTTCATAACAAAATTAGTTGAATATGAGCCTAAGTGTAATTACTGCTTTTACTATGAAACAATTTAATTTACTTTCATCACTTGGCATGTTGTAGATGTAACTGTTAAATGTGGGGTACTCATTATTAGATTATTACCTACCCTCAGCTCAATCTGTACATTGTCATTTCATTATTCCTACAGTCCCAATTCTCTACCAGTATGGGTGCTATGCTGGTAAAATCAGTGGAATAAATAAGAGGTGTCTGGAAAAGCTTATGATAGTTCACTAAAATTATAGTAAACCTTTAAATATTTAAAATACTATTCTTCCTTTGAACTTCATAATATAAACATGTACTTAAGGGTGCTTCTTTTAAAAAGTATTATTATTTTAAATTTTATGTGTAAGGATGCATGGGTGTCAAGAAATACTGTCTGGTCCCTTGGAAGCAGAGCCATAGATGGTTATGGGACTTGTAATCAAAGTAGGCTTTGTGAAAGAGCATCCAGTGTAGTTAACCTCTAAGCCAACTCTCCAGTCTCTCTAAGCAACCTTTGTAAGAAAAACACAACCAAGCATAATCTCAAAAATATTCATCCATTATGAGTGCATTATGGATGCACTCAAGTACCAGACTTGAGAAATAGAGACTAAACTTTCCCAGACACTCACCAATTGTAGTTTTTCTGTGACACAGAAGTGGCTTCATGTGAATATCACATACTATCTAAGTCAGAGAAGAAAGATGATAGATGATAGATGGATAGATGGATAGATAGATAGATGACAGATAGATAGACAGACAGACAGAAAGCTTATTTCTTTTGTTGCTGTTATGTTCTCAGAATTGTTTTATCTAGTTGTGAGACTTGACAAATTCTGTTGAATTCCAGGCCACCAGGATGATCTCTAAAGAATTTATGTTGAAATTTCGTGGCAAAATGTTTTCTTTGCAAAGCCTCAGATTTTGTTTTGCTCTCAATTTCTTCAAGTGATCAGATGATGTTTACATTATCAAAGAAAAAAATTCCTTTTCTAAAAGACACTGGTGTTATATATTAATCATATCTACAACAAATGGACTTTGTTGTTTTTGTTGTGGTTATTGTTATTGTTAAATAACTGGTCTATAGTCTAACCATGCTGATAATTACTTCTCCAAAAATGTCTCCTGTTTATTTTTTGGACATATTATTTTTTACAGCTATTGTAAATTTGTATTAGATTTTCCTTTAGTATGTCAGTATGGATCACTTAATTTTTATAATTTCTTACCATCTCCTGGAGTTTCAAAGAAACATTAGCATTATTAACTGTAAGTTATGAGGCAACTTAATTTTGCTTTTGAGAGATAATATATCAAATGGCAAAAATAGACCATGTATTGGTAAAATCACATATTTTATTTGACAAATGGGATAGACATTTAAGACACATGATGATAAGCAAACACAAAGCATTACACAATATCTTTAGACTAAATCATCTCTCACTTTTCTGCTTTGATTTGTTATTTTTTCTCTTTTTTCCTCTTTTTCATTTTGGTCAGTATGTGAAAAAGAACTCCTAAGTGGCCTCTCTTCCCCCTCCTAGAACCTTTCAGATGACACACAATGTGAACAGTTTAACATCCCACCCGAGGAAAAGAACTGCCAGTAATCGAGTATTGGCAATAAAAAAAATGTTCAGAGAACTGACTTCCAGCTGGATTTGGTTTTCTCAGAATAATTCAGTAGAAGAATAGAAAGCAGAAGTATATTCTTTCTCCAATTATATGCCAACTGTGTGAAATCCAGGCAGAACAAATGAAATAAAGGATCACAAGGCAGAGAATACAATGAAAGAAGCTGGGTAAATAAGGCCTCTTCAGATGTAGAACTCATAAAATTTCTCAAGAGGATCATTTCACACATAGAGTGTATGCATAGGAGTTGAGGGTTTCTTTTCTAACAGAAAATAGTTTAGGTTCAGAGGGAAGTAATGATTACAGAACCAAGTAATGTATCTCAAGGGCAGGGGTTGCATTAAGCAGTCTGCTGGTGTGGTCTGTGCCAAGGGAGAAATTTTTCACTGAGTTCAATCAGTTATTATTCCCAGCTACAGCTGAGAAACAAGGACTAAAATATCATACTCTGTATCCAACATGCTGGAGTGAATCAAATCTGTCTTCAAGAGTGTTCTCATTGACAAGGGGCGGGGGGAACTGAACTTTCAAAACAAGGCCAAGAAAATGAACTAGTCAATCATTGCATGGATTCTACAAGGATATTGCAAAATCGAAACCAAAAGAAACAACACACAACCGATAAGAACACCAACGGGGAAAATGTACTATAGAAAACATACACAGTGATTATCTTTTCTTCCCAAGAATAAGAAAGGAAAGGCCAAATAAAATAGATTTGCTTCTAGTATGTGAAGACGTTGTAGTCACATGAAGTTGTCAACAGAACAACCTTCTGAAGATAGGAGAAGATAGATATGAGAATTAAACTCACGTAAGACTAAGAAATATGTAGATGATCATAGTGAGTACAGATATGGCTGAAATTCTAGCATGGCACTCTTGGGAGTTTAGATACCACACAGAACAGAACTTAGGGAATGATTATAGGCACTATGTTATGTTAAGCTGTATATTCCAAGAGAATGGGTAGAGAGGGAGATCGAGGGTGAGAGAAAGAAAATGCTTGACAGTAAATTAATGGGCTTTACAGATCATGTAAACTGT
Organism: Acomys percivali; assembly: GCA_907169655.1. Lineage (NCBI taxonomy): Eukaryota > Metazoa > Chordata > Mammalia > Rodentia > Muridae > Acomys > Acomys percivali. The sequence continues at coordinate 1,826,586 of OU015747.1, read as the reverse complement.
TGTATGTATGTCTATCATATCTACTTAGACTAAAGGACACAGTTCAGTATGAACATTCATCTAATTATAAAGAAATGAAGAAAATTATTCCTTCCTTCCTTACTTCCTTTCCCCCTCCCTTCCTTCCTCCCTCTTTTCTTTATTTATTTCTTGTCTCTATTTTCTTACCTATCAATTGAAGCTTACAAGATATTGATAATCATTTACTTTTTTGGTTGTGCCATATAAGTCTAGTAAGACAGAAAACCAGATTCCATGGCTCAGGATGCCTCAGTTTCACTTGACTTTTACAGGGTAGAGGAAAACTAGTGGTGAACTTAGTTGCTTCAGTTTGAACTGAATTCTTTTCAGATTCAATTATACCTTGCTGGGTTTGAAGCTGGATTTTCTTCGTGGACACTGAGATAATTAACTTCATTATGATAGATTAGACAAAAACTCCAACTTGCAATGCCAGTGGCCAGTTACAATGAAAATTTGTAAAATGTCTTAAAGTAGTCAATTCTTTCACTACTCCTGTTGACTGTCCTCTCTGGTATAATATATTATATGAACACTTTCAGCAGAGTACTCCCACTTCAAACCTGGGAAAAGCAGGAGAAACGAAGCTCTCTTCTCTCAGGTACTTGAGTTTATAATATTGTAAATAACAGTTAAAGATCACATAGGTTGAGTTCTTGCTGCTACATCTCACTGAGGCCCATACATTATCATCTCTCTCTCCACAACATAGTCTAGATTCATTTATCCCTGCTCGTAGCACTTGCCTTTGTGTTATTTATCTGGTTGAGCAGTAAGTAACATCTTTCTTAGTTGCTTTATTATACTGCAGCCATCAAATTGTCTTATTCACAATACTAGTGACGTTACAAACATCATGGCATACCAAAGAAATTGGAGTTCTGAGTGTGCTTTACCTGTCCCTTAATTACTGATAAATTATCACAGCAACAGATATGCCAAACGCCCCCCACCAGATTTTAGTGGTAGAATAAAATTCAATGCAACCTGTACTACCTTCCAGAATTGCTATTTACTTTATCTGTCATACCACTTTCACGAGACGGTAAAACTTCAAATCTATCAGATCTTTATTATTCATGTAATAGAATCCACTTTGGGAGCTATGTTAATAAAGTATGTGTGTCACTATTTACTGATCATTAAGCCCTGATAACACAGTGACTTCATCAGTGATCCACTGATGACATTGCATTCTTCAGCAAAACAGGTCTTCCTGAACCTCATCTCAGCTGAGCGTTCAATATTCTACTTAGTCGTTCTACTGAGTCAGCTGCACCTGAGCGATGTCACAAATTACAGTGAAGCCACTGCTGTACCTCAGTCTGAGTCAATGAGTCAGTTGCACCTGCGAGATGTCACAAATTACAGTGAAACCACTGCTGTGCCTCAGTCTGAGTCAATCTGTATGAAAAATTACGGCAAGGCATTAGATGTCTGAGAAACCGTGGGATAAATATTACCACAGAAAGTGCTGGGTAAAGAGTGCTGAGAAGGTAGGACCATATTTTTAATATGAGTCACTTTTGCATGCGAATGTATTCTTCAGGATTCTCAGGAGAAATAGAGCTGATAGTGTTAATATAGAATGTAAGGTAGATTTATGAGACTGGCATACATAATATAGGCTGTGTCATCCAACCGTGATTTTCAGCACAGTCAATGCCAAAAAACCTGGCAGCTCTTTAGTTCACTTCTTTAGCAGTTCCAGTCTGGTGCTGGGGGACTCCTGTAGACCTTTTGGGCTTTGCTTCATGACAGAAGGTCAAAGAAGGTGAATCCCAATGTCAGTGAAAGATGGTAAATAACATCAGTGGCAGCAAAGGGTAGAGAAACTAACTAGCCAAGGGAACAGGCAGCAGCAGATTTCTTCCCCTCGCACACTCATCACATGAAGAACACTGCTGGAAGAGATCATCTATTCTGGGGCTGCGTGTTCCTCCTCAGTTAATCATCCCAGGAAACATTCTCGTGGACCTGTTCAAAGGCACGTCTTTTAATTGATCCCAAAATGCATTAAGCTGACAACCAAGATTAGGCATCAACCTTGAAAAGTATTGCACAATCCAAGGTAGAATTGGCCTGATACAGTCAATTGTGTTCCAGTTGCAACCTCCAGAGCTCAGAATCAATATTCCACGTAATAAATGGCGTGCTCAGTAGTGAAAACAGCTAGAGCAGTGGTTCTCAACCTTCCTAATGCTTCAACCCTTTACCACAGATCCTGTGTTGTGGAGACCCCCAACCATAAAATTATTTTCCTTGATACTTCATAACTGTAATTCTACTATGGTAATAAGTCATAATGTAAATACAAGATATGCATGGTTTCTGATATGTGACCCCTGTTAAATGGTTGTTCAGCTACCAAAGGTATCAAATCCCTCAGGTTGAGAACTCTTGAACTAAAGTAACCTTCCAGGGAAGGAATATGCTTTGATGCCTCCATCTCTGTGTCTATTGCAACTTATAATTATCCTACTGTATTGAACACTAAAGTGAGATAAGACACAGGCTAATTTCTGTCTTCTCACTAACAGTATACTCTGAAGGAAGCTTTCCCTGGAGACTTACTATAAAATACAACTCTTTAAGTTTATAATACAAGGCTTTAAATTTAAAATTGTTCCCTGTTCCAGGCTTCTGACAAACCAATCATGGATTAATAACTTATTAAGATTTGATATACATAACTCATCCATGTGGAGAAAAATGACGGAAATGCGAGATATTTCTTAATTACAACTATGTTAACAGTCAATATGCCTCATGTACTCTCACTTAATTCCATCTGTAGAATAGATTTCCATAAATGTGTTTTTTCAAAAATTCTGCTAATAAATCCCTGATATGGCAGAAGTCAGTGAAAACACATCCTTTTTCTTGCACCATAATATTTCAGTCCTGGCTAGTTTTATTTCTACCTGACACAGATAGATTTGTTCTGAATTGAGGTAACCTCAGTGGATAAAATGCCTCCATTTTCAAGACATTTTCTTAATTAGTGATCAGTGGGGGAAGAGCACAGCACATTGTGGGTGGTGCCATTTCCTGGGCTTGTGGTTCTGATTCTATAAGAAATCAGGCTGAGAAAACCACCGTGAACAAGCCAGTAAGCAGCTCGCTTGTATACAGGGACTGTGTCAGTAATCACTTCTGCATCAGCTTCTGCCCCCAGGTCCGTGCTTAGTTCCTATCCTGACTTAGTCTGTTGATGAACAATGAAGTGGAAGTTTAAGCTAAGAAAAAAAAACCACCAAAAACAAAAACAAACAAAAAACCCTTTTTCTCTATAAGATGCTCTGATCGTAGTGTTTTGTCCCATCAATAGAAACCTTAAGGCAATTCTAATTTCTATGAGCTGGTCTCTGTAGAGCAGACTTCAGATCATATGAATGAACTGATAGAAAGAAAACATTGTTGCACCAATAGTATATGTCATTTTTTCTGGGTGAGCTATAGGAATCTCCTTAAGAATCCAATTTTTCTACATACGCAAAGCATTTCTTCTTTGCGTTCCTGATTTTGAGAACTGGTAAGTCAGAAGATGTAAAAATTATGACACATAACTTTCTTTATTCCATGTAGTTTCATTGTAACAGCCAACATGGTAAACAATGCTGAAATTCTTTGATTAGGATGTAAAATGAATTCATGTAAGATTATTAATCAACCACAGACACATAACCTAGTATTATTTACTAAGCTTAATGGCAAAAGGTAAAATGGCTTTCAATAAAATAGGCTACTGCATACTTTTATTTTTTTAGGCTCTGTTAGTAATGCCATCCCACCAAATTTATGAGATCATGTGTTCAAATTTCAACGCTTTTGGCTCTGTGATAGTGGTAAGAGTTAGGGAACAGGAGATGACATTTTGCCTTCTGTCTTACTGAAGATATTCTAGCCTGACAATTTAACTTCTAAAAGATTCATCAACAGCACAGGTACCTCAGTCTTCATGAGTGTTGTTTCCAGCAATCTGTCATGTACATGGCTAACAAAGACATTGAATCTCACAGAAAATGGGATGATGAAATAAGCAGAGCACTAAAAATGCAGACAGTTCTTATACATGGATAACAATCTCATTTATGAAAAGACAAATACAAATTAAAATTGTTGACTGATAGATTATTTTGTTGATAAGAGTGAGAAGCAGAATTTAGTATACATTTATTAGTGTGTAAATTAAAATAGAAAGGGCAATTATTTTAAAATTACTAACTATGATTTTTGATTATTAACATGCCATTTGACATTAGAAGTTCTTTTCTTAAACATATTTATTTTTATAGAAATTATCCTACATATAAATACATGTAGTAGATTTAAAAGGTAGTTATGTACAGTTCTATTTATAGTTATGGCTTAGCAAGGAGCTAAATGACTTATTTAACAAGGTTGTCTGATGATTATATTTGGTATCCATTTGACTGCAGTTCTTTTAGATTGTCATGTTTTAACAAAGAAAGTGGAATTCGATCTTTATCCAGTTATTATTAGTATAATCCAGTAACAACAATACATTCATAAAATAGGGTATATCACAGAACTGCAACTAAGAAACCAGCTCTGTAATTTCAATTAATGGCTATCTTAATACCCAGAATCATCTTTATATAGAATTGTAATGGTTGATACAAATATATTCTTAGAAATTAGGATCATAAAAACTTTAAAAACCATGAAATGGGATATATGATATCTTTGTAGAAGCCTTGAAAATGGAAGAATTTGGTACAAGCAAGATGGTTAAGAAGGTAAGAGTGCATGCTACTGAAGTCAGACAATGTGAGTTCAGTCCTAAGAACCTGCATGGGAAGTGATCCTGTTCATTGGTAACTACAGCACTCTTTCCCGGAGACAGGAGATGAAGACAGGAGAATCGCCAGCCTGCACACCACCCAGCATGAAGTACGCAGTGCATCAAATATATGAGACTTCTTTCTTCTGTTCAGTAAGTAGCTAGACACCTTGAATGTGCTGGGGTGCCTTTTAGCTTAACCTTGGCCTCTACTTGCATCCATTTCTGTGCATCTCCAGTACAGCCTCTAATATCTTTCAGTGCTGCTCTATATTTTCAAGCAAGAAATTGCACCATTGAAGTTGATATTAGACATTTAATGCAACTGAAAATATGCAGCATGGGGAAAATATAATAAAATCTCTTGTGGTGTTTTTAAATTGCCTTTCAAAAGTCCACTACTATTGCAGATATCCTTGGACATTCTTTCTTTATATAAATTTTGCTTTGATATATTTCTTTAATATATATATTGAATGAAGAAGGTGATATATGTTTATGATATTATTTTTGAGAGTTGATTTTCTCTCTACATAATAAATATAACCTGTTACTATGCAGTTAATATCCATACTAATGGATACAGTAGTGTTATATTTAAAAACATGCATAACACTTTTAAGCTGAGTTGATGAGTGTCTTGCCTAGTCCCAAACATTTACTGAGCATATTATAATGATCAAATTGGGGCAGTTGGCATTTCTCTAGGACCTAATAATATATAAATCATTCACGTGGAAAGTAAGTCCATAGAAATACAGTGAAGTCATCTAGAAATCCAAGTTTAAAATAAGAAATGGTGCATGAACACACAAACATACTTGACATAATGACACATATTCAGAAATGCACATTGTAAAGTGAGAACCTGTCTCCAGTGATTCATAGTTCATTGGTAGAAAGACAATCTTTCGGAGTAAAATAAGCTATATAAGTTACATATATATCTAACATTGTAAATAGTGAACCTTTATAAAGTATAACTGGATTTAAATTTAAATGCATGTTGACATTTAGAGATATTCTGCTTTTTGAATGAATTTTCACTTCAATCTCATGCCCTAGCTTACTCTACTAACAATGATAAGAATCATTCCACCTTTTCTGATTATTTTCACACAGACAATGTCTCAATTTCTCCCCACTTTTCTTGCTTATTGAAAACCAAGAAGCTGGCAACTCATATTAGCTACCATTCCAAGAAGGCCTTTGGGACATCGGAGCAGCTTTGGGCTTGGATCTCTCTCCACCCACTCTCCAACAGCCTTGCACATCTCGGACATAGCCAGTGAACCCACAGAAGAGGTCCTTGTGACACTACAGCATCTTTGGCCTTGATCTCTCTTTACCAGCTCCTCCTAGCCTGGCCCATCTGGGACACAGAGAGCAAACCAGCAGAGGTGAATTGAGTGCTGGCCAGACCCATATTAGCTGTCATCCTGAGAAGGCTTATGGAATACAAGAGCAGCTTTGGGCTCAGATATCTCTCTTCTCACTTCCCACCAGCCTGTCCCATGAATGACATAACCAGCAAAGGAGCAGAGGAGGCCTGTGGGGCTCCTGAGCGCAGGTTTGAATTCATTCTCTCTCTCTCTCTCTCTCTCTCTCTCTCTCTCTCTCTCTCTCTCTCTTCTCCTCACAGACCTGGCCCAACTGGGACCCAGAGAGCTAACCAGCAGAGGTGAGTTGGTACAGGCCACAACCCCCATTAGCTGCTATCCCAAGAAGACCTGTGAAAACTCAAGAATCTTCAGGCTTGGATCTCTCTCCATCTACTTCTCACTTGTCTGGCCCATTTGACTCATAAAAAGCAAACCAGAAGTGGTGAGTAGGGTGCTGGACACAAGCCATATTGTCCACTATACCAAAGATGCCTGAGGGGAACCCAAGCAGCTTTCAGCTTGGAGCTCTTTTAGCCTGACCCTCTCTTATTTGACCAAACTGGGACACAGACAGGCCACCCAGTAGAACTGAGTAGGGTGTAGGTTGAAACACTCATTTTTCACCATCCTGCAAAGGTCTCTGAGGAGTTCTAGCAAACAGCCTTCATCTTGGAGTTCTCCCTGCTGGCTTCCAATCAGCCTGGCCCATCTGAGACAATCACAGACAGTGTCCCTATTGCACACACCCTCATCCCTGCTAACATGAGAGACAATCAGGTGGCTAGAGACCAAAGCAAGAACACAAGCAACAAACCTCAGAGCCATATGACACCACTGGAAATCAGGGATCCTACTGCAGAAATCCCTGTAGATATGAAAACTCAAGAAATATAAGATATAGGTTTTAAATCGAGGTGATGAAAATTATAGAAGCCTTGAGGCAGGAAAATAATCTCTCAAAGAAATATAGAAAAATACATTCAAACAGATGAAGGAATTAAATAATTCATATAAAGAAGTGTAGGAAAATTCACTAAAAGTGGAGAAAGAAATGAAAGAAATGAACAAAACTGTTCAAGAGATAAAGTGGGAATTAGAAAGAACAAAGAAAACACAATCTGAGGAAATCTTAGAATTGGAAAACCTAGGGAAGAGAGCAGGAACTGAAGACACAAGCAACTCCAATCGAATACAAGAGATTGAAGAGAGAATCTCAAATCTAGAAGATTCTATTTGAGTTGTCTATGTATGAAAGAAAATGTTAAAAGTAAAAAGTTCCTGGTGCAAAACTTCCAAGAAATGTGTGACATCATAAAAAGACTGAACCTAAGAATAATAGGAACAGAAGGAGAAGGCTCAAGCTTCATGGCACAGAAAATGTTTTCAACAAAATCATAGAAGAAAACTTCACCAAACTAAAGAACAAAATGCCCATGAACATACAAGAAGCTTACAGACATCCAAATAGATTGGACCAGAAATGAAAATCCTTCTACCACACAATCATCAAAACATTAAATGTACATAAAAGGAAAGAATATTGAAATATGTAAGAGAAAAAGACCAAGTCAGATATAAAGGTAAATCTATCAGTATTACACCTGACTTTTCAACAGAGACTATGAAGGCTGGAAAGGCCTGTACAGACGCCATGCAGACAATGAGAGACCACAGATGCCAATCCAGACTACTATATCCAGAAAATGTTTCACCCACCATAGATGGAAAAACAAAGTATTCCAAGACAAATCCAAGTTTAGTCAGTATCTACCCACAAATTCAGCCCTATATCATATACTAAAAGGAAAATTCCAAACCAAGGAAGTTAACTACACACAGGACGGTATGGGAAATAAATAACCCCACATCTGAAAAAACGATGGAAGGGAAACACACACATACACATTCCACCAACATCAACATAAAGCCCCCCCACCAGAAACTAGCAACCACATGTCAATAATATCTCTCAACATTAATGGCTTTAGCTCACCAACAAAAAGACATAGGCTAACAGAATGGATGCAAAACACAACCTGTCATTTTGCTGCATACAAGAAACACACCATACCTGTAAAGATAGACATTACATGAGAGTAAAGTCCTGGAAAAAGATATTCTGAGCAAATGGACACAAGAAACAAGCTGGAGTAGCCATTCTAGTATCTAATAAAAGAGATTTTAAACCAAAACCAATCAAAAGAGATGGGAAGGACACATCATACTCATTAAAGGAAAGAAACACCAAGAGAATATCTCAATCCTGAACATCTTGCCCCAGATGCAGTAATACCCACATTCATAAAAGAAACATTACGAAAAGCTTAAAACACTCATAGAACCACATATTAGTAGAGGGATACTTCAAGAACCCACTCTCACCAATAGCCAAATGATTGAGACAGAAGCTGAATGGATAAATAATGAAGTGAATAGACATCATGAATCAAATGGACATAAAAGATATGTAGAGAACATTTTACCAAACAGAAAAGAATATACCTTCCTCTCAGTACCTCAACTAACCCTCTCACAAACTGACCGTATACTTGGTCACAAAGCAAACCTCAACAGAAAAAGAGAAGATAAAAATGACCCCTTTCATATTACTACACCAGAAAGAACTCAACAGCAACAAAGAGAAGTCTACAAACTCATGAAGCCGAACAACTCAATACTCAAAGACCTATGGGTTAGGGACTTCCTTGAATTCAGTGAAAGTGAAGGCACAATTTATCACAATTTATGCAACACAATGAAAGCAGTGCTAAGAGGAAAGTTCATAGCATTAAGCGCCTTCATAAAGAAATTGGAGAGATCCCATACTAGCAACTTAACAGCACACCTGAAAGCTTTACAACAAAAAGAAACAAACACACCAAAGAGGAGTAGACAAGAGGAAATCATCAAACTCAGGACTGAAGTCAATAAATTAGAAACAGGGAATCAATTCCAAGAAACAAAGATATCAAGATCCAATTCTTTGAGAAAATCAGCAAGATAGACAAACCCTTAGGCAGAGGGAGGGCATTCAAGTCAACAAAATCAGAAATGAAAAGGGGAGGTATAAAGACAGACACCAAGGAAATCCAAAGAATCATTATATCTTACTTCAAAAGCCTATATGCTGCAAAATTTGAAAATCTAAATGAAATGGACTATTTTCTTGATAGATACTTCTTACCAAAATTGAATCAAGATCAGTTAAACAAATTAAATAATTCTACATCTCCTAAGTAAATAGAAGCAGTCATCAAATTCTCCAGAAAAAAAGAAAAAAGAAAGAAAAAAAGCCTAAGACCACATGGATTCAGGGCAGAATTTTACCAGACTTTTAAAGAAAAGCTAATACCTATTCACTTCAAACTATTGCCCAAAATACCCAAAATAGAAACAATCAGAACATTACCACACTTATTCTATGTGGCCATAGTCACCTTGATACGTAAACCACACAAAGACAAAAGAAAAAAAGAAGTTTCAGATCAATTTCCCTTATGAACATTGATGCAAAAATATTCAATAAAAGAATGAAAAACAGAAGCCAAGAACACATCAAAATGCCATTCAACATGAAGAAGTAGGCTTCATCTCAGGCCTGCAGGGGTGGTTCAATATACACAAATCCATCAATGTAATGCATAATATAAACAAACTGAATAAAAAAAACGCACATCATCATCTCCTTAGGTGCCGAAAAAGCATTTGACACAATCCAACACCCATTCATGTTAAAAGTCTTGCTGAGATCAATGATGCAAGGCATTTACATAAATATAGGAAAGGCAATATACAGCAAGCCTATAGCCAATATCAAACTGAACAGAGAGAAACTTAAATAAATTCCACTGAAAATAGTGAATGACAAGGCTGTCCACTCCCTCTGTATATTTTCAGTACAGCACTTAAAGTCCTAGCTAAAGCCATAAGACAACTAAAAGAGATCAAATGTATATGAATTACAAAGGAAGAAATCAAATTATCATTATTCTCAGAAGACATAATAGTATACATAAGTGACCCCAAAAATTCTACCAAGCAACTCCTACAGCTGATAAACTCCTTCAGAAAAGTAGCTGGATATAAAATCAACTAAAAAAATCAGCTCTCTTTCATACAAAAGAAAAACAGACTGAGAAACAACACCCTGCACAATAGGCACAAAAACCATAAAGTATCTTGGTGTAAGTCTAATCAAGCAAATGAAAGACCTATATGAAAAAAAAATCCTTCAAATCTCTGAAGAAATTGAAGAACGTATCAGACAATGGAAAGCTCTCCCGTGCTCATGGATGGGTAAGATCAACATAGTACAAATGGCGTTCTTATCAAATACAATCTACAGATTCAATGCAATTCCCATCAAAATGCCAACACAATTATTTTTAGATCTTGAAAGAACAATTCTCAACTTCATATGGAAAACCAAAAACCCTAAATAGCTAAGAAAATCTTATACAATAAAGATCTTTTGGAGGTATCTCCTTCCCTGATTTCAAGCTGTACTGTAGAGCAACACTGATAAAAAAAAAAAAACTTCATGGTATTGGATTAGAAACAGACAGGTGGATCAATGGACTTGAAATGAAGACACAAAGATAAACCAACACAACTATGGACACTTGATATTTGACAAAGAACCCAAAACCATACAAAGGAAAAAAAGATAGCATCTTCAACAGAAGGTGCTGGTCAAACTGGATGTCTATGTGTGGAAAAACACAAATAGACCCATATTTATTACCATGCACAAAAGTAAAGTCACAGTGGATTAAAGAACTGAACATAAGACCAGACACACTAAATATCCTAAAGGAAAAAATGGGGAACCTTGCACTCACGTAGGAGACAACTTCCTGAACAGAACATCAATAGCTCCGGCTCTAAGATCAGCAATTAATGAATGAGGCCTCATGAAACTGAAAAGTTTCTGTAAGGCAAAGTACACTGTCAACAGAAAAGCCTAGAGACTGGAAAAAGATCTTCACCAAACCTACATTAGACAGAGGCATGATATGCAAAACATTTAAAGAAGTCAAGAAGTTAAATACCACCAAACGAAATAATCCAATTAAACAAAGTGGTACAGAACTAAACAAAGAATTCTCGTGGGACATGCCCCTTGGGCTAGTACGCAGATATAAGTGAGTATATACCATTTGAGTCTCTCTGCTTCTGGGTTAACTCACTCATTATGATCATTTCTAGCTCAATCCATTTATCCACAAATTTCGGGAATTCCTTGTTTATAATAGCTGAGTAGTATTCCATAGTGTATATGTACCACAGTTTCTTTATCCATTCTTCTACTGAGGGACATTTAGGCTGTTTCCATGATCTGGCTATTATGAATAAGGCTGCTATGAACATGATAGGCAGATTTGGGCCAAGGGGTCCCGCTCAAACTAAGGCACTAGCCAAGGACAATACAGGCGGTAAAATTTAAACCCCTACCCAGATCTAGCCCATGGACAGGACAGTCTCCACATTTGAGTGGAGAGTGGGATATGACTTTCCCAAATACTCTGGTGCCTCACATTTGACTATGTCCCCTGGAGGGGGAGACCTAGTGGCATTCAGAGGAAGGACAGCAGGTCACTGAGAAAAGACTTGATACCCTATGAGTATATACAGGGGGAAGTAATCCCTCTCAGGAACAGTCATAGGGGAGGGGAATAAGGGGAAACTGAGAGGGAGGGGAGAATGGGAGGATACAAGGGATGGGATAACCATAGAGATGTAACAAGAATAAATTAATTAAAAAAAACAAAACAAAGAATTCTCAACTGAGGAATATGGAATGGTCAAAAAAAAAAAACACTTAAAGATATGTTCAATGTACCTAGTCATTAGGGAAATCAAAACAATTCTGAGACTCTACCTTACACCTACCAGAATGACTAAGATAAAAAAACTCAAGCTAAAACACAGGCTGTCAGGGATGTGGAGAAATAGGAGCACTGCTCCATTGTTGTTGGGAGTGCAAACTTGTACAACCACTTTGGAAATCAATCTGGAACCTTCTCAGAAAATTGGGAATATTCTACCTCAAGACCCAGCTATACCACTACTGGGCATATACCCAAAAGATGCTCCAGCATACAACAAGGACATTTACTCAACTGAGTTTAGTGCAGCTTTAATCATACTAGCCCAAATGGACACAACCAAGATGTTACTCAACAGAAGAATGAATTTAAAAACTCTGTGGTATATATTATATATATATATATATATATATATATATATATATATATATATAAAATGGAATACTAATCAACTATTACAAACAAGGAAATCTTGAAAATTTCAGGCAAATGGGTGGAACTAGAAATGGTCATTCTGAGTAAGGTAACCCAGACACAGGCAGACTTGCATGGTATATACTTACTTAGAAACAGATATTAGCCACATAATACTGGATAACCACACTATAATACACAAACCTAAAGGAGCTAAGTAACGAGGAGGTCCCTAGGGGGAATATTTAATTCTCATTCTGAAGGGCAAATAGAATAGACACCAGAACTGCTTAAAGAGAGGAAGAGGAAGGGAGCCTACCATAGACATCTTCTGAAAGACTCTACCCAATGGGGGATCAAAGCAAATGCTGAGACTCATAGTCAAACTTTGGGCTGGAGCACCTCTGGAAGAATTGGGGGTTACAATGACCTGGAGGGGAAAGGAGCTCCACACAGAGACCAACAGAGCCAACAAATCTGGGGTGCGGAATGGGGTGCTGCAGCACTGATGCACCAACCAAGGACCATGTATGGTGAGGACCTAGACCCTCTGCTCAGATGTAGTCGACAGGCACCACAGTCTCCTTGTGGGTCCCATAATATGGGGAATAGAGGACACCTATGACACGGGCTCTTTTACCCACTCATTGATCACTTTCCCCTGGTGGGACAGCCTTGCCAGGCCTCAGAGGAGAATGGTGATGGAAGTCCAATTTGTAGGCTGGAGTCAAATGACCGGGGAGGAAGGTTCCTCCTTTCTGAGGATGAGCAGAGTGTGTGTCGGGAGGAGTAAGGGAGGAAGGGTGGGACCTGGAGGTGATGAGGGAGGAGGAGACTATTGGGGATGTAAAGTGAGCAAACTAAAAAACAAAACACGATTGAGAAGCCACTGTGTAGCTCTCTACTATTCTGTGAGTACGTGATGAAAGCCTCCCAGGGAAACAGGAAATTAGACTGTGAGACATGCAGAAATAGGTCAGTTACAGTAAACCTAGTCAGTTACTACTTGTCTGTTTGTCCTTTAAGCATCCAAGAATTATCTTTTGAGTTACTTTCCTAAATGCAATTTTTTCAGGAAGTGACTCAATCCTTATAGAATATAGCAATGCTAACAAATATTGAACTTAATGAAAGTGACAGGGTCTGTAAATCTCACTAAAACCCAAAGCCTACCTGTGGTGGCTTGTGTATTTTTAGTTACAAATGCTTTCTCCATAGAAAATAACAAATCTTCTCTTGATCTGACAGATGGTTTTTGTTGGCAAATTTGCTCTTAGAAAATCCAGGAGAGAAAAACAATCCCTGAAGTATCAAAAGGGCAACTCATGGTCAAACACTAAGATTTGTAATTATTCTGTTTGCACCTGGACTATGAATGAATATTCCCTGGCTTGAAACCAAGTAATTTGTTGTGCATACTTTAAAAGAAATCTTGTTACTTTCCCACACACAATCCAAAATTACCTTCACATCTCACCTTTCTCTGTGAATTACACATGTGAATGTGTGCATGTATTCCCTGACCTAAGCATACACTGATAATAGAAACGTAACCACAGGCTTGGGAGTCTGAACGTTCCTCCTGTTTCCATGGAAGTATCATTAAGTGTATTTTCCTGCACTGATTCTTTTCTAAAAATAGATAAACCAAGCAAACAAAGAGAATCTTCACATTTGTGCCAAACTAACTGTTTTCTACCCTCAGGAGACCAAATAGGCAAAGAAAGATTGTTTTGAAGGACTTGTAGGTAGTAGTGGCTGAAAGCCACATCATAATTCAAATCCATTACACTCTGAATTTAATGCATTCATACCACTATAGCTTATGATAGGTATAGGTTAACATATCTTAGGATGAATCTCTGAAGGAGGATATCTTGAGTTGTAGCAGACAATGCCTCTGCTACTCAGCATCTTTGGTCTTTGTGGTCATTTAATTCAGCCTGTGATGTTCACTGTTAGCATCACAGATTTATTGGTATAAGTTCTAGAAAATGTTTCAATTAAATTAATAAAACACATAAACACCAAAGGACAATAGGGTGTTTATATAATGTTTTGTATTTCTAATCATAGTTGAAAGGGAGTATCAGAAGATGTGTACTTTATCTCCAACACTTTATTGACAAAGGAAAGCCAGAGCATTACTTTGTAAATAACTTTTAATAACTTTGTCTAATGTCTATCATGGCAATTAATCAAAATGCCATCCTTTAAATTAGAAGGGCATATGCCACTTTAAGTTTGTTGAGCACTAGAAAGTAATTACACATAATCCATAGCAATTATGAAATAATTGCTTTTATACTCTTTGTGCAACTATCAATCACTATCTGTATTTAATTTGATATGGTTGAACCTTATTTTGTCTGTTAGAGAACCATTGTAAATTGTTAACTCTTTGGAAATAACAGCCTTCATTTGCTCATTTTTCTATTTTTTAAGAAAGTTGCATTGTTTGGGATACTAAATGCCTTCTGGAAACATTTCTTAAAATAAATCAATATTTTTAACTATTTTAGAAAATACAGTATGAAACTATTTTGGCTTCATAAAAGGGATTGGAAGTGCCCTTTCTTTTTTCCATTAATAGAATATTCTTTGTAATTTAAGTAATTTATTCAGGTTACATCCAGATTGTTATTCCCTAGTTTTATCTTCCCATGCCCCCTCCCTCCCTTTTTATCCTGTTCTCCTCCCCTAGGTCTGTGACAGAAGGGGACCTCGTCCCACACTAAGATATTACTTCTTTAATAGTCTCATAGAATTTTGCAGTACGGCCTTTTGGGCATGGACTTCTTTATTTGGCACTGTTTTTTTTTTTTTTTTTTTTTTTGCCATAGTAAAATTATGGAGCCCACCTAGGTCTCCTACAGCAGAGTAGTGGATAAGCAAATGTAGTTTATATAAAGAATGGGAAGTTTTCAGCAACGAGGAAGATTGAAGTTATGATACAAGGCAAAAAAATAGATGCAACTAGAGACACAATCATTAGGTGTGTTGAAAAGAGCCAACTACAGCATGCTTTCATTCATTTGTGGCTCTCATGCTTTAGATACACATTGTGGGATGAGAGGAGGAATGGCCGAGGAGGGAGAGAGGGCGGAGGAAAGAGAGAGGAGGTGCGGGATGGAGGAGAAAGATGAAAGTGGAAATAAGTGCTGAACGGCTCAGTGATTAAGAGATTAAGAGCACTTGCTGCTCTTCCAGAGGAACAAAGTTCAACTTCTAGCACCTGCGCAGTGCCTCACACTATCTCTAATTCCTGTTTCAGGGTATCCGGTGTCCTTTTCTGATCCCAGTGTGCTCTTGGGAAATCTCTAAATGTGCTGACCTTGCTTCCTGACTTCTCTTGTTTCTTTGGCTAAGTATTCTTATGAACTGAAGTATGCCTAGCTAGCACATGGTTTTTGTTCTTAAAAATCTCACCCTCAGAAAGGCAGATGTGTAAGGTGGAATTCTGAACACCCAGGACATTGCCCTGCTTATAAAGAGTTCATATTGTCTTAAACCCATGTGAAAGAAGTCTTCTCTGGTGAATATCCCACAACACATGGACATCAGACATATTCCTGATACACAGACATAGATACAAACAAACAAACAAACAAACAAAACAAACATAAAACAACGAAACACCCCACAAACATTTCAAAAATTTAAAGGAAGTAGAAATGTGTATAAATAAAAAGGGACCAATGGGACAGGGACCAAAATATAGGTAAGATGGTGTAAGAGAATATACTCAAATATACATATGAGTGAAAGATTGAAAAATCATAACAAAATATATAGTAATAGTTTCCTTAGGTGCCTCAAAGCAAAATGTTTTAATAATAGTGATCATATGACCAACAAAGTTAATTAATAATATTGGTAACTTCATGAGTAACATTTTGTATTTATTCTGAAACTATTTTTGAATAGTGAGATTTTTGGAGACTTTGGTTGCTTGTCACTTCATACCAGCATGAAAACTTAGCAAAAATAATGACAACCAACACTATTTAATGCTGACTCCCTTTGATTACATTTCTGCCAAGTTTTCTCAATGATTCTCAGGAAAATCCTCTCCATAGCATTCCATAGTAAAAGAAAGTAATGAAGAAATGTGTTTTTTTTAAAAAACTTTTGAGTGATGTTGTTCCTAAAGAATCAAATGGAAGGCCATTGAACAAATCTAAGGAAAGGAACGATGTGACTACCCTGATCTAGCCCATGGACAGGACAGTCTCCATATTTGAGTGGAGAGTGGGATATGACTTTCTCAAATACTCTGGTGCCTCACATTTGACTATGTCCCCTGGAGGGGGAGACCTAGTGGCACTCAGAGGAAGGACAGCAGATGTAACAAGAATAAATTAATTAAAAATAAAAAAAATTTAAAAAAAAGTGACAGGTAGTAGTGATGAATATGAATTATGTATATGTTCCTGAACATTATATTTAATGAAGTCTCGAATGAGGCATCTTTCTTCTTGTAAAATTGCTCTAGCATTTTTGAAGGATAGTAAAAACAACCACTAATTCCCAAAGGAAAAACTGTAACAGACCTCACTAGAGCTTGCTGGTATGCATATATCCCTCAGAGATGAACATAGTCATATGACTGTGTGAAACAATAAAATGTGAACTTAAATTAGTATCTTTCTGAGTGGAAGCATTTCAGAGTCATGAATGGTTAGCTACACACACACTTCGTCCCTCCAGCATTAAGAAGGTGCATGTAGAGACAGAATGCTATGAACTCAAAGCAGCTTGCTGTGCTGAGCCAGTGCAGTAGACAGCTGCATTGAAGCCATCTAGATGCATAATAGACGCTCATGCTTACGAAATAAACTACTTAAAAGTTTCTGATACAGTTCAGTGCTGCATTAACTCTACCTTGAAAGAACAGATTTCTAATGTTATGGTGCCATTTCTCCATTGTGGGGAGCCATGCTAAATTCAGCCATGTTAGAAATCCCGAGCATAGGCTGCACGCTGTGACCTTTGAGTTGTTGACCCTTGCTGAAGGAGGTCTTGTGTTCTCAATTTTTTTTTTAGAAAGTGCCAGATTTATTTCCAAAGTGGTTGTACAATTTTGCACTCCCACCAGCAATGGAGCAGTGTTCCCATTTCTCCACATCCTTGCCATCATGTGCTGTCATTTTAATTTTTGATCTTAGCCGTTCTGGTAGGTATATGATGGAATTGAAAGTAAGAATTTTTAACCCCTGAGACATCATTTCATTTCCAAATACAGTAATTCTTCACTCATAAGTAGATGACAACACATAGACAATGATTCAAGTTAATTTTCTGTTGGTAGCTTTATATTTGTGAGTTGATATATCATAGTCTCTTTAATAACAAGGGCAACTATATCTTTTAAAGACCTACACTATCATTTCTCTCTCCATTAAACTGTATTGGAAATTTCATTCCTGACAGGAGAAACTATACAGTATTGTAATAGTAATAACTATCTCACATAAAGTGTTGTGAGTTTTCAAATTCTGTTGTAATTTTCCAGTTTAGAGTCCTGGGGGCGTAAAGTAGCTAGATTAAATACAAGATTGTCTTGTTCCTTAGATGTATATATATACTGCAGAAACCTAAGGTAGTGGAAAGAGGCAAGCTTTTCTAATAAACATCAGAATCCAATACTTGCTCTGACATGGTAATTGTGTTGTATCCATGGGCAAGTTTCTTCATTTGATTCAATAAAAAATGATTGATTGTGTACTCCAATTCATCATGTGCTCCAATCTGACCCAAGGAAACGAAGATGTACTCTTTGACTTCAGAGTGTTCAAATGAGCAGCAGAAACCTGCTTATAAGACATACAACGATGCCTTAAATATATAGAGTTGTCATTGTAATAATAGTAGTTTGATGGAAGATAATAAAACATCAGAGAAGAACATAACCTGTCTTTGGGAATGCTCTGTTAAATTACATTATGTATGATGTCATCTGCAAAACATTGTCAAATCAACATGCTCTGTCACCTTTTTGGCTAGCAATCTTCAGTAATTTATTTGTGATGACAATTCCATGAATAAAATTTAAAATTTTTTTCCATATGGTTTTAATTTATTATCACAATGATTGGCATATTAATTTTAAAATGTATAAATCAAATACTTTTTTTGCTATATGTTTTCCAGTAAGGTTATATTGCAGCCATAATGGCCCACGTGATTTTGGCAGGGAGTGCCTAGTTGCTCCTTAAATCTCCTTCTTGTCCTGGGCATACAGCTAGATTTCATGGCCAAGATTTCTTTTCAGTGACTCATAGAGTTACAACCATGTGATGAAATTTGGAGACATTGCACTAACGTATCCACCTGGATGCCTCAATGATGTGGGAGTGAAAACCCTCTTCATCCCCACTGCCTGAAAAGAAAACCTTGTGTTAGATTTTTATCATGTTATGTCTACTTCAGCTGTACCTATGTATTGTGATGTGATTGTGAACTCTCTCTGATAGTCACTTGGTCCCCAGCACTAGTGTTGTACAATGTGATGGAAGGATAGCCTTACTGGCAGAAAAGAGGCCCTGAGGGAGGGCCAGGAGGTTTTGAAGCTCTGCCCCATTGCCTGTTCTCTCTGTTTCTTGACTGTCAGTGCAATGCCACCAGCCATTTCACATTCTTGTCTCCATGCCTCCCTTCCATGATGCAGGGTATCCCACCCTTAACCGTGACTCAAAAGCATCCCTCCTTCCATGAGATTCTTTTTTCACATTTTTCACAATAATATGAAAAGCAACAAATACAACATAAATCATAATTAGCCTTAACAGAAACTCCATATATTTTGAGGCTGATCTCTGCTTCACTTTCCACATTGATGACATTTGTTCGTTTTGTTCCAGTTACATTGCCCTTGTCCTGTACCGTGTATCCTAAAGCTGTTCTTGCATCAGTCATTAGCTCCTTCTTTTTGTAATTCTTGTAATGCTTTGTGCCAGAATGTGTGAATGGCATATTGCTCATTTGCCTTTTTCTAATATAAAGTGCTTTTTACTCAAAAGATCCCTGATTTCCCAATTTAAAATTACCCACAACCCTTCCATACTTTCTGACTTCTCACTCTGCAATGTTTCACATATACTGCTATAAACTTTAATTTCCTGAGTATATTTCTTCATATTATATTTCTAGTTAAAGCAAGTGTACTGTATGTTTATTTATACTTTATTTGTTTTATCTACCAAAATACAACCTCGTGACATAAGATATGAGAAACAAATTTAACATATAATGAGAAGCTTTCTCTGTATTGACAATAAAATGTTCAGTAGGAAAATTTCTCATCTCACAAGCTGATGTCATTTTTGTGTAATTATAGGAGCCTGAGAGGAGATTCAACTCCAAGGTTGAATTTTTCAAACAAGAGAGTTTGAAATGTATGCATCTCATAGGAAAAGGGCCATCAGCTTATGACCTGTAGGTCTGGATTCCGTCCAGATAGACTGCCTGCTGCCTAGGTCTGGCCTTCCGTTAGCCAGGAAAGCTACCATGAGAGCATTCCTTACATAGCACTTCCATGCCTCTCTAAGGAAGACCTGTCATGTATATTTAATGAATATTCTACACATTACAGCCCTAAGATGTCAACCTTACCTTAAGGTGAGAATTTGTATTTGGGACGTTGACTCCAGGCAGTACAGAATCATGCTGTTTGGGGAAAACAAAAAAGCCAGAAGTTTTAAAATGTGGGGAAATTGGATGACTATAGATTTGTACTTTTTGAGTTACTCATGTCTACAACCAAGTCTGTCTGTCACAAATTCCTACCTTGCCTCCTTTCTTCATTATACATAGAACTCACTATGAATCATTAATTATAAAATATGTAATATTTCAGAGCCTGGGCTACCATATAAATATTTTTAAACATGAATTTTAGAAAACGTGAACTTAACGTAAAATCATGAATGTATTTACTGAAATGAATTGTATTTATTACACAACACTTCCTAATGTTATTCAAAACCCCCCCAACATAGATGTGGGTTTTCTTTTTTTAACCACTTGCCATACTTAATTAAAAAGAAAAATAAGCAGAATTAGACCTCCCCTTTGTCCCTAGACTACTATTATTTTACTCATGGATAATTCATGTATATGGTTGTATGAAATTCAGTTTTTGAGTGTAATTCTGGCTGCCACTTTCTTCGCTAAATTAAGCAGAAAGCTTTCCTGCTGTGCATATCCGAGTTGCAGGTGCAGACATTCAGTGCATAAGTAAATATAAGGGAGTTGGTGATGACTGTGGGTTATTTGAAGTGTGTGCACTTTCCTATATCGGGCTTGAAATATGATGTAATGACACTCAATTAAGAATGAAGATTTTGAAAAGTCAAGTTCATAAATAATTTCTGTAACTCTTTCCAGGTAAAATGTATTTGCAAGATTCCAACTACACAAGGACTAAATAGTCACTTCCCCCTGTCCTTCAAGATTACTTTCTATGATCAGTATCATCTCTGGGATTTAAGACATCAATCACATTAATTTATAGCTGTGATTGCTTAATGCTTTTGAGAGAACAGTGGGAATTCTTGGGTCTGAGGAGGGTATCCTAGAATAAAAGATGATCTCAAAACAGAACAGAAATAGTATTGACTGAGACTGCTTAGATGTGCAAATACTTGCTCCCTGAAAATCTCAGTTCTTGACTCCATGATGGGTATGGGTGTGTTGCTCAGTCCATTTGTCCGTCTTCTCTGTGTGACCACATTCTATAAACCTCCGTTTTGTTTTCCACTTAAGACACACATACACAAAACAAACAATCTTGTCAACTATATTAGTGTGTGCAATGGAGATTGTCCTAATGATAAGTAGAGGACCCTTTCCGTATGGCTTACAGTAGTATTTTGTTCTGTTTTGTTTTTTATCTTCTGGGGATATAGTCTAAAACCATGACAGAAACCTGAAACTTCAAGAAGTATATAGTATTGTTGTCTTCCTATGTATATAACCATAAGAAAGCTGCTTTTAAAATTAGGTACACAGAGTTAAATTCCTAAGAAATAAGTGGGATCATCATACCAGTACACTCTCACAAAAACCTACTGTAATTGAGACAAAAGTGAACAGTCCATGTCGATAGGTATTTTAACATGGTGAATGTTAAAAATTTTATAATTACAATATATCTCCAAAGTCAGAATATTGGAGAACATTAAAAGAGAAGATAATGAGGAGACGGTAGAGGCTCTCACCTCGAATGAGGAGATGGTAGAGGCTCTCACCTGAAATGAGGAGATGGTAGA
>OU015747.1:1773333-1802677 GCA_907169655.1 Acomys percivali | reverse complement strand
GAGAGAGAGAGAGAGAGAGAGAGAGAGAGAGAGAGAGAGAGAGAGAGGAGAGAGAGAGAGGAGAGAAGCATTGTCACGGTTCAAGCACAGTCTTGTCTACATCACTAATTTAGTCTAGCCTGATAAATGATATAGTAATACTCAGTGTCAGCTAAAATAAAATAAGCATAGGACTGGAGAGAAGCCTATGCTAGTCAAAGAACTTTCTGCCAAATGAGATGACCTGAGTTCAACCCGCAAGATCCAAGGGGTTGATAGAGAGAAACCAGTCTGTCAAATTGTCCTCTAAAATCAATACACCTTTCCATAACACTTAGGCCTCTATATGAACACAACACGCACCTAAGCACGCACACATGCGTGCATGCATGCACAATACATTAAATAAATGTAATTAGAAAAATATATTTAAAATCAAATCAAAATTCTATTAGTACGTTGCAATATGGACTTAGAAAAATCCAACTTTACCCTAAAGTAAAAATTATTATAATTATTATTTATATTAATATTTGAGAGATAGTGAAAGAATTTTGTTTTCATTTTTGAGTAAAAATTCAAGTCTTTTACCTTAATATTTTATTCCATGAAGTTATATGTACCCGGTAATAAATTAGTAAACACAATTAAATATTTTTCAATTGAGGTATTTATTTCTATATTTCAATTAACTTATTACACAGAATTGCTTTTTGGCCTCAGTGGATATTTTCATACATTTGACATACATTCATGAGGATTGTGGAGTAGTAGTGCACACTTTTCTAAGAAGTGGAATAGAAATTATAGTTAAGAATTTCTCCACTAGGGGAGCTGGAGAGATGGCTCAGTGGTTAAGATTACTACCTGCTCTTCCTAAGGTCCTGAGTTCAAGTCCCAGCATCCACATGGTGGCTCACAACCACCTATAATGTAATCTGATGGTCTCTTCTGACTTGCAGGTGGACATGCAGGCAGAACACTGTATGCATAATAATAAATAAATCTTAAAAAAAGAGTTTCCCCACTAGAATAATATTGTTGTGTTGTCTTAAAGTAACTTTAACAGTTGCTTTGACTCAGTGAGAAATTAATATTTATTTTAATTATTCCTACTTTTGCAATATAAATAATGATAAGGTTGGAAGGCAAGAGATTGCATATTCAGTGTGTTTATCAAAAAAAATGAAAAAAAAAGTGGAAATCATTAAATGATCTACAGTATCTTAATCAATTGTGATGTGTATAAGCTTGGAAATTATAATATTGTTACTATAAAATAATAAAGGTCAATTCATTTATTAACAACATCATGAATTCAATTATAAATAATACACACAAAGGTTAGCTTAGGTAGGTAAGTAGCACGTGTATTGTACTGGGCTAGTTTCCTGTCTTCCCAGAAAAAACATCACCAATATGCAAGGAAGTCTAGTCCCTTTGCTTTCAAAATATGTTCTGGCACATACGTGTCATATATGGTAAGATAGATGTTTCCATGAAATAAAGTCAAACAGGCTTAAAATAAAAACACAAAGTTCTGAAGTTTCTAAGTTAATGAGCTGAGAAAAATGAGAGCCAATTTGTTGTATCTTGAGTACACTGCCTCAAATGTTTTCAATATTCTCTGTATAACTTCACCCATCCTAGGTTGCCAGCTCTGCTTATATCTGACCTAGTCATAACTGCTCTGAACTTTGCTTCCTAAAGTGCCTCAGTGGAAGCCACCTCTATGGATGGGATATAATAAATAACATACAGTGGCCTAATTTAAAAAGACTAAAATTTCAGAGATATAGAAAGTTTGATAGATACACTGATGTTCTTTACTTATACTAATGATACCGTAAAATTTTTTAATATTCTTAAACGTGTCTCTATATTTGCATTTAACAGTCTTTCTTTTAACACCTCCTGTGTCAAATGCTACAGCATTCCAAATATCATCACTGTACCCATAATCCTTACTTCAAAGATTGGTAGAGATTAATGACATTAATTTATAACGTGTTATAAATTCTGTCGTGTCAAAACAATACATATTACTAGACAGAAATGTAATTAAAATGCACATTTAGAAATAAAATATTCTTTAAAACTTACAATGAATTTTGACATTGTATTTATCTTCACAGCTATAAGGGACATAATAATAGGTGAGGATTTTGCTCAGATTCTGTAAGGTTTTAGAAAGTGTTCGGGCTGACACTAGTGATGAGAAAGGAACAGCTGTAACCCGGTGGTGATGCTTTGTCTGAAACAGCACAGGTCAGCATAGGTCTCAAGACGTAAAGAGGAGGACAGGGTCAATGCACTGCTCATTATCTGGGTACGGAAGGTCTGTGGAGCTCAGTGAAAGGCACAAAAGATGAAATACATTATTCTCTCTGTCATATAGTTTCTGCTGTCAGTATTTATGAAACAAGATCATTACTGTGCCAGGAATTACAGTTCAGAGTTTGAAGCTTTTGAGTCAGCCTATTATTCCCTTTCCATCCATGTGAATGAAGCTCTGAGTCTCAGTGATTCCATTAATGATGTTTCTTAAATCTGTCAACTACTTTACATATTCATCATTAAATGAGATTCATGTTCTCGTCTTTGATTATTCACATATAAGCACATCATTAATTTGTTCACACACCCTACTACAGTCTCTTCTTTAATGAAGTGCAAGTCTCTCTCCAGTCTCTTAATACTTACGTCACGAAGGAATCAAAATGACACTACATATGTCTTCTTTCATTTATGTCTATACCAATCCTTACAAGCTTCCTCTATTTCATTTAAAAATATTGATTTGTATTTTATGTATGTATTGTTGCAGATTTATTTTTTATTGTATTTTTATCATTTGTATGTATGTATTGTTGCAGATTTATTTTTATTGTATTTTAAAAAATTATTTTATTATTACTTGCTTCCTGACTATAGCCCCTCCCCTCATCTCTTCTGGGTCCCACCATCTATTCCTCTTGCCACTTGACCCTTCCCTAATCCTCAGAAAGGGAGATCCCTCCCCTCTGACTAACTGACCACAGCCTATCAAGTCTCATCAGGACTACAAGCATCCTCCTCTTCTGCAGCCTGGCAAGGCTGCCCCTGCTGGGGGAAATGATCAGAGACCAGGCAACACAGTGCCTGGGAAGGACATCCCCTGATCACCTTACTAGGGGACCAGAAGGAGACTGAACTGCCTATAGGCTACATCTGGGCAGGGGGCCCAAGCCCTCTCCATGCATGGTCCTTGGAGACAACTTTCCGAAGAGAACATCAGCAGCCCCGGCACTAAGATCAACAATTAATAAATGGAACCTCACGAAACTGAAAAATGTCTGTAAACCAAAGAACACTGTCAATTTATACTTTTATGTGCATGTACAGATGACTACATGAGTTGATATATGCCATTTGCATACTTGATGCCTTTGGAGGCCTGGTGGTGTCTTATCCCCTGGAACTGGAGGGTACTGACAATTGTGATCCACTTGATGCTCATACTGCAGAAAACAAACAAACAAACAAAAAAGCAAAAAGCAAAAAACAATCAAACAAACAAAAAAGCCCAGGTCCTCTGGAAGAAGAGTATGGACTCTTAACCTCTGAGCCATCTCTTCATTCCAAGAATTTCTTACTGTAGTTTTAACAGTTAGATATCAACAGAGTAAAGATGCACATATAATAGTCTATGTGACAATTAACTTATTGGAAATTAACTGGCATTCACTTGTTTCATAAGACTTTGGGGTTTTTAATATATCCCCATATTCTGCATACAGTATCACATTTTTTTTCTAAAATAGGAATTGATGTCTGGTATTGCTTTGAAACATAGGTAAACATTGTTAAGCTCACCACAACTTAACAATGCCAAACTTTTACTCCACAAATACCAAACAAAATTATTATTCTAAATAGAAATGAAAAAGAGCACCCTAACTGGCATTTTGTAAAGAAAAAGGAAATCTTATGAACTTTGCCCTATCATATAGATAGAAACAAGGGTTGTTAGCATCAAGTTATATACTCACAACATATAGAACTAAAATTCTAAACCCCAAGTCCAATTATTTTATTTTAATGAAGACCAATAACAGTATTTAAGTCTAATATATAAACTGTATAGTTTCAGTAGTTTGTTTCAGGCACCCCAGCATGGCCCTGAATTTGCTATACAGCTAAGGATCATCCTTTTACCTTGGCATCAAGAGAATTTCCACTGGGCTGGAGAGATGACTCAGAGGTTAAGAGCACTGACTGCTCTTTCAAAGGTCCTGAGTTCAATTCCTAGCAACCACGTGGTGGCTCACAACCATCTATAATGAGATCTGATGCCCTCTTCTGGTCTGCAGTTGTACATACAGGCAGAGCACTGTATACTTTATAGATAAATAAATCTTTAGAGAGAGAGAGAGAGAGAGAGAGAGAGAGAGAGACAGAGA
Source organism: Acomys percivali (assembly GCA_907169655.1). Classification (NCBI taxonomy): domain Eukaryota; kingdom Metazoa; phylum Chordata; class Mammalia; order Rodentia; family Muridae; genus Acomys; species Acomys percivali. Next base: position 1,798,256 of record OU015747.1, on the reverse strand, counting down.
CAGAGAGAGACAGAGAGAGACAGAGAGAGACAGAGAGAGACAGAGACAGAGAGACAGAGACAGAGACACAGAGACACAGAGACACAGAGACACAGAGAGACAGAGAGACAGAGAGATGTCCCACCATGTCCAACTCAACTATATAACTTCTGTGATTTGAAGCTACACACCTTTACCTTAAATGCCTCACTGAGCTCAGACGTTCCCAGGCTCTCCTGGTTTGGTTAGTTCCATTGTCTCATCTCTTCTCTGCCAGTCATTCTATCTACTGTTATAGTTTTTATTTATTCCATAATGGTACATTTTAATCTAATTTCCGTTGAATTTAATATAACTTTCTATTAAAGTTTTAGTTCTGTTATTGTTTTCTATTATATGTTATTCTTCCATTTTTATTCTGTAGTCCACTTATGTATAATAATTGGCTCTCATAATTAAGATCATGAAAAATAGACATGAAATCTAGCCCTTAAATTTGAATATGAAACAACTTATTTAATAACTCTGCCACTTAGATTCTTTTTTTTGTAGCAGAGGGTTAGATTGGCAGGATATTGAGCCATCTCAAAATTTTTTACTTGTTTTTTTTTTAACTCTACTGAAATGAAAACACTAATATTTCTTCTTTTGAATGGTTACAGTAATGATTTTGGTGGTACATTTAAATGTTCAGGCAGGATTGGATTAAAAATGTTGGCAGCTGACATGCTGAAAACTCATGGTCCTGTGGTGGAAATGTTTTTCTGTTCAAACAAGCAACAAAGAAATGAAACATTTTCCTTTTAAAATGTGAAGACTTTAGGTCTCTTTAAAGGAGTCATTTAAGTTATTTGTACCATGATGAATCATATGATCATGTGTGGTGTTTAATAAAAGTTTTCTATGTATGCTTTGTAAGCTAATGCCTGTAGGGCATGACTTCTTTCAATAAATTGAAAGTTGACAAATCACGCATTTTCTTTTTCTGGTTCATTGATCCTCATTTCATTTATATAATTTATTGACACATTACATCCCAATTGTTATTCTCTCTCTCTCCCATTCCAATCTTCCCTCGGTCTTCTGCACTATTTTCCTCTCCTAGACCTCTGACAAGGGGCCCCTCCTACCCCCACTGCCTGGCCTCAGCCTATCAGGATAGCCTGCATCTGCTTCCTCAGTGTGCCTGCAAGGCCTTCCTGCCCAGGGGCAGCGATCACCTTGTGGGCACAAGAGTGTGTGTCAGAGGTTCAGAAGCAGAACTCCACAACTTGGACAATCAGCTGGCCACCAGGTGCATCTAATCAGGGCATCCATGCTCTCTTCATGCGCTGTCCTTGGTTGGTGCATCAGTTTGTGCAGGTCCCATTGTGTCCACATCCACCAGCCTTGATTGTCGCCCTGTGGAGCTCCAGACCTTCCACATCCGTCCATCCCCCACTCTTCCCTACAACTCCCAGGACTCTGCCCACCCAGACTCCAGCTTTGAGGCCCAGTATCTGTCCAGATCCCCCTCTGGGTGGAGTTTCCTAGAAGACATCTCTTTGGGCTAGTGTCCAATTTTAAGTGAGTATATGCCATGTGTGTCTTTCTGGGACTGGGTGCCTCGCTCAGGATGACTATTTCTAATTCCATCCATTTGCCTGCAAATTTCAAGATTTCCTTTTTTGTAAATAGCTGAGTAGTATTTTATTGTGTAAATGTACCACAATTTCTTTATCCATTCTTTGGTTGAGGGACATCTAGCTTGTTTCCAGATTCAGGTTATTACGAATAAAGCTGCTGTGAACATAGTTGAGCAAATGTCCTTGTTGTATGGTGAGGTGTCTTTCGGCTATATGCTCAGGAGTGGTATAGCTGGATCTTGAGGTAGCTCTAATCCCTACTTTCTTTTAAAGTGGCTTTATAAGTCCGCACTCCCACAAGCAATGTAGGAGTGCTCCCATTTCTCTGCATCCTCACCAGCATGTGCTGTCGCTGATAGGTGTAAGATGGAATCTCAGAAGAAAACTATAGTTGACTGATATTTCACAAAATAATGTTCACATTTATATATCAAAGAGATTCAAATAAATTATGCCTCTTTCTATATCATATGTTGTGTTTTGTCTTTAGGTGCATACTAAATTATCATAACCAATGTTTGTTCATACTAAGGAATTAACTTTATCAACAGATTTTCAAATATATTATTTTTCAATATTATTGAAACTGAGTATTTTTTCCACATATAAAAATACAATGGCCCAATTTTTTCTTACTGTAGAGTGTAAAAGTGTTGAAATTAGGTTTTGAGTTAATACCAATATTGTTCGGTGGTATAACACATTTTCAAATTTTAGGATTTTTTTTAAAAACAAAAAGTTATGGAATATTTCAATAAAGAAGAGAATAAAATAAAAATATAACTGAATTTTGAAACATTTAAAACCAAAGCAAAATTATACATGTTTTGGAATTTATTTGAATATATGCACACACACACACATATATATATACATATTTAAAAGATTCATAAAATATGTGTATATATCCACTTATATATATATTCACATGCAAGTATCAAATATTTATGCATGTTTAAATATAGATATACCTTTACTTTTTTCTGCTTAATGATTTTCATGCAACATTGTGACTGAGATGCTCATTCACGCTATTGAACTAGCTGAATGGTATTCATCACTGTAATACTGCTAGACCTTGAATTGTTTCCAATTTGGATGTTTGAGCATATGGCTCCTACAAAGGCTCTGTGCATGTTTAATGAGGATGTGTGTTCATTCTCTGGAGACAATTCTATGCTCATAGAATATGGATGTGGCAACTGTAAGCAGATTGTGCCATACAGTTTTTCAAAGTGATTGCAGTCACTTAACCATATGTGAGGAGTTTGAAAGGGTTCAAAGGTTGCTATTAACAAAACTTGGGGCTTCACCATTTTGACAGAATGTAGAAGCATGACATTGAAGTTGTCATTAAATTTCCCTCACTGGCCCTAGATCTGTCTTTATTTATTTATTTTATTTTTATTTTTATTTTTTTTTTGGTTTCTTGAGACAGGGTTTCTCTGTGTAGTCTTGGCTGTCCTGGACTCACTTTGTAGGCCAGGCTGGCCTCGAACTCACAGTGATCCGCCTGCCTCTGCCTCCCGAGTGCTGGGATTAAAGGCGTGCGCCACCATGCCCGGCTTTAGATCTGTCTTTATATCTTTTGTTTTTCTTTCCTTTCCTATCTTACTTCCTCCCGCTCCTTTTTTTTTTTTTACATTTAAATACCTTTTAAAGCATTTGAAGTATAATTTACTACTTAAATTCTAAATTAAAGTGTTTTTTTTTTGTTCTTTAAAAGGTAAAATTATTAGACTACTTATCTCTTCCACTGTTTGCAAAGCTTCCTTCATTTTCTTCAATGCCTCAGCTTCTTTTAACTTACTCTTTTTCACTCTTTTTGTTTTTCAGCAGGAAAGGGATACGTTTAGGCTTAGAATTTCCTTTCTTAAATATTTATATTCTTTGTGGTCTCTGAAATGTCTGCATATACCCTATGTTGTGTAATATTAACTTAACTCAAAGACAAACATAGAAATTAATTATTGTAGTTGGAGACTCAATATTTTTGCTCTATCTTCTGCTTACATATTTCAGTTATACTTACATTACATCTTTTATGTTCAAAATTTTCATACATGTATACATGTGTCTTGGCCGTATCCATGCCTTCCTTCTTCCTTCCAATTCTTCTGCCGCCTCTCAGCTTTATTGCTAACTAAGTCCAGTCAGTGACACCCATATGTACATGTGTGTGGAGTCACCCACCGAGGCATGGACAATCTGCAAGTGGTCACCCATGCCACCATAGAAAACTGACTCTCTCGTCCTCAACAGCCACCAACTGTCATTAGTTCCTCACGTATGAGTGATGTATTACGAGTCTATACTCCTTCCATGTGGAATTTTTAACTTTCTTTGCCTTTAATAGATCATATACAGGTAACTACAGCTTTTGTGTGTCACAGCCATGTCATGTACAGAGGTAATAGAAACATTTCATCTATGGCTGACCAATCACAATCATTTATTTTCAGTGCATAGCTATGAGTCTCTGTGTTAACAACAACAAAATGAAGTCTTTGACAAATGTTGGGAGTGCCACACATCTAGGGATATAAATATAAATATTTTGAAGGAAGTTTGAAAAAAATCTTTAATTCTCCTGTATTATATAGAAACAACGTTCTGAGTTTTCTGAATATTTTCTCTCATTTTTTTCCTTCTGTTTTCATTTCATTTCCCTATAAAGAAACTATTGATATATCTCCAATCACAGTGATTTTTCTCCTGAGTTCTGTTTTGTCTAACCATGCATCCATAACATTCTTTAATTGTATTTAAGTGTAATATAGGTCTGAAAAGATTTTAGATTCATTATTTAATGTCGAGTTACTTTGTCATTGATTGGGTCTGTCATTTTTTTTTTTAAGGAGAGGTATGACAATACAACGCATGATGGCAGGAACAGACGGTAAAGGGAATTGCTTACATAATGAAACCCAGCAAGCAACCAAGGCCAGGAGAAGACCAAGGTTCCAGCACCCTCTCCATGAGTGCAGCCCCCTGTATCTGATGCTCATCTGAAGAGGGCCACTTTTCAAAACTCCCAGCACCCTCTGGTGCTGCTGCCACTGAGGCTAGTCCTCCAACACACAGGAGTATGGGCATGCAGAACAAAAACAGTAGCTCTAGGACTTTTTAAAAATTATTCCACATTTCTCTTAGCTAATATTATCCATGTGTTAGTTTATTTTGCTACATCTACAATGAAAGCCTCAAATATATTATCCATAGTCTTTAATATGCTCTAAGTAGATATTTTCTTTCTAAAATTGATAACATCATCACATCTGAGTCATCTTCTCTTGTACTCTTTGGATCTGAAGACTATGTTTCCCTTATCTTTTAGAATGTCTTATAATTTGTTCTTAACAATAGAAATACTTTTCTGGGTTATTGTGACTGAGATAACTGTGTCTTCAGTCTGAGACAGCATATTGCCTAAGAGTTGGAATTTCTCTGTCTTCCACTGCTGTACGTTTTAGAGGCCTAACTAACAGCAGATTCCTTAATTCTTGTAGTCTTTTCCATGGCTTCCCCAAGTAGCCCTTCTCACATTCAATTCATACCAATGGGTCTTTTATTTTAAACACATTGATTTTACTTTAGAATGCTGTTAGTACATTAGGAATATCTGGTGCAGAATGTTATATTGTGTTTATTAAAATTATTAAAGACAACTTCATTGGGACCTAAATGTGTCAAAATTTAATTAAGTAAAGAAAACATAGTTCTTCTACCTAAATTAATTTGACCAAGAGTGAACCCAAGGTTAAATTTTCTACTTCGCTCCCTGTGTCTCCTGTTTGTCCCTAACGAAGGAGTGTTTTTTTTTCCTTTCATTTATTCAATTGTACAGAAAGAATTGCCTAGGGAAGGAATAAGGGATGTTTAAGAAAACTTTAAGACCACAAATGATCTCAAAACTCAGAAAAGCAAAATGTACTACAGACATATGCTATCACATTACATCTGTGTTGTCTTCAACTATTTTCAAGGACTTCAATATAATTTTTATTCATGCATTCCAGAATAAAACCAACTTTGACTTAAATTAATTAACAATTCCTTTTTAAATACATTTTTATTTTTTACATATACATTTATATTATTTCACATATATACAATAAATTACCTATAACAAGAAGAACCATGAAGCAATCAGGAATTATATAAATGTTTCATTCTTAATGTTTTGGCTATTTGTATTTGGCAGCCTTGAAGAAGACATCCTTCCTATCTTGGTGCATCTAAAATTCTGAAAGGAAGTCAATATCTGTCATATCTCATCATTATCAACATAAAATATCTATCTATACCTAAAAATATCTTAACTCCTAAACAATGAGGCCTCATTGTAAAACCAAACTATCTGGGCTTCAACCCCATCAGACTTGAGAAGAAATATTATTCATTATTTGAGTATGCCAGGAGTAAAGGATAGTATCTTTCCAGATGAGAAGATGACAGAGACAGTTTGTTACTTTAATCATCACTCAAAACTCCCTATAATGTTGAAGCATCTTCTTCTGCTTCTGGCAAATATATATGGCAGTCATATTTGTGAGGCAGGAACTATTGAGGACTTGCTTACCTGGTCTTTGCGCTGTTTGACCATTGATTCTGCCTGCTTCCAAGGTTGCCTTTTTTAAAGTATGGAGATGGCTACAAATGTGGCAAACAAGCCACTGGGCAAAATGTCCTCATTTCTACCACAGACAGAATTCTGCCTAAAAATGGGGCAAACTTGGATGTCTTTAACTTTTATGGCCAATATTTGCTGTGTAGGATTGCTCCTTGTTGGCCGTTTTTATTAAATGATTACTATGAAATACTCTCTCCCACACAGAGGAGGTTAAGTGAATAGGGGGAGGGAGAGGAAGAATTCTATGTCAGGGGCACAGAGAAGGAAGAAAGCCCTTAAGATTAAAGCTATGTATTTGCTTAGGTTATAAATGGGAAACATAAAAATTTAAAATATTTAAATTAAAAATATTTAAAAAATAAAGAAAAAACTTTAAATGGGAAATCTAATGGAAAAATGTTGTGTTTTATATTGTTAATTTAAAGACAAGTTAAACAAATAGGCCGAGTATACAGCAGACGATCAGGGTTAAGACTTTAGTCACTTCAAAGTATATTATTAACTTGGTTTTCAGGACCATTGGAAATTGTCTCTTAGACTGAAGGAGGCATTACAATGAAAAATATTTAAGTTAATTCTGTGTAAGTCTCTGTCATCAAATAAGACTATACCCCTGGGTTGGGACCTTCAAATGTGCCTGCCTTCCAATAATTCCCTTCAGGGCTGGCAATGAGGCTCTCCAGGTTCAGATGGCAATTTCCTTCCTCTCAGTGGCATTAGTGTCTTCACATTTCAGAGAAAACCCTTGATGAGTAACTCTTCTCAGTGAGTTCACAATAACCACGTTTTCTCTATTTAGAAAATCGTAAATGAATAGTTCTTGACTTTTTCACTGTAAGAACCTTGGAAAACATGAAACTTTTGGATTTCCATTAGACTGGACACAGACATGTTCTACTGTCTTGTTAAGCCACAGTAATGATCCTAAATTAGTCACAATTACCATTTGTTTTCTTACTATTGTAGGATTCCAGCAACTTCCTCTTTTTCAAGTAAGTAGATTCTGAGTAACTGGATATGAATGAAATGGGTTTAAAAATAACAATATGTGTTGTGCCTTCAGTTTTTTTTACAACTTTTATTAAATATTTTTACATATACATTTTTATTATTACAAATATATACAATAAACTACCTACAGCAAGAAGAACCACAAAACAATCGGGAATTATATAAATGTTACATTCATAGTGTTTTGGTTATTCGTATTTTGCAACCTTGAAGAAAATATCTTTCCTATCTTGGTGAGTCTAAAATTCTGAATGTAAATCAATATCTATCATACCTCATCTCTATCAGATTAAAACATCTATCTAGACCTAAAAACATCTTAACCCCAAAACAACTAAGCTTCATTGTAAAACTAAGCTATCTGGCCATCAATCCCATCAGAAACTTGGGAAGGAATAAAATTAATTACCTAAGGGAGTGCAGGTAAAGGAGAGATAAACCTGTTTTTGTCGTAATCCCAAGTGTGGAATGGGGAACGGTCTTGTGAGAACAGGTGAGGTTAATCCACTTGAAGACCAACCACCTCATGCAGAAACTTGATTGTTGCCAGCTGAAAAGATCTGTGAACAGACTCTGGGAGGAGATATATAAATGAGCCCAGAACTAGAGGCAGGGACTTTGGAAACTTGGGATGGTTTTGGCTGATCATTGCTCCACTTCTAGACGCTTCTAGAGAGACCCGCTCGGGGGCACTCCTGCTGAGGTTCTGGGTTCTGGTTACTCCAGGTTCCAGCAGAAGAGATCCTGCAGGCAATGTCAGGAGAATCGTCCCTCGGAACTGATGTCCTTACGCTTTTGTTATTCCTTAATCTTCTTTTCCTATTCTTTCGGTTAGTCGGGTTATAAGGGACGTACAGTTGGTTAATAAGTTCGTAATAAAATATATTGGTTAAGAAAACTGAACCTACATGCAGGTTAGCAGCTTTCCAAATGAGAAGATGTCAGAGAAGGTTTGTTGCCTGAACAGTCACACAACGTTCCCTACAACGTTAAGAAAGGCTCCACACAGCCACTATTTTTTCAGAGACCTTTTATTTGGTTTCTTGGAAGTATTGTCATGAGAGCTTCAAAGGTTGTTATATAATAAACTGAAATAGAAATTTGACAGTGCATTATTTAGTCAAACAGCTCATACTATTTTTATTTATTTTTAAATTATTTCTTTCAATTTTTGAGACAATCATATAATTGCATTATTTCCATTTCTCTTTTATTCATTAAAAGGTAACGATATATCCATTCTTGTTCTCTTTCAAATTCATGGCCTCTTTTATCTATAGGAGAAAAATCCTTTATAACTGAACCATTTGTCTTACTAATATACTTTCAAAGTCCTAGATGATCCTATACGTAAAAATGAAAAAAAAAAATCTCTGGAGTAAAATTTTCCCCAAGAACCTTAGCTATAATTCATAATGAAATTGCCACCTGTCTAACGTTGAAGACTTAGTGGGATAATAGGTACCTGAGAGTGTACCATGTCTTTCCCTCAGCTGGAGTGCTGGTGACATCCATATGCATTAGTCAGGAGAAGCATGCTCCTGAGAGATGGGCAGGGCCCGAGTAACTCATTTTCTCCTCTGATGTTAATAATCCCAACCTCTTTCTCCTTTGCAAATATCTTTCCTGAATTCTGTTTCACAGAATTAAGAAAAGGTTTTTCTTAAACCTTTTAGTCATGTGTTTAGAAATTGTAAAGGAAAACAATTAGACAGACTGGTCTATCTTTCTTGTTATTAATTTAGAGAACCACTGGGTAAGCTTTTAAAGAGATCTCATCCAATTTTTTTTTTTTTTACAATACAGTAAACTCTTCCTTTCATTAGGCTATTTTCACATTTATAGTTAACACATCCTAATTTCTATATTAAGTGGTTATATTTGAATATACACGTCATTGAATTTTCCATGTATAATTAGGTGCACACAAATAGACACACACATTTATTCATTTATATACAGCTTTTTATGTAGTAATTGTTGTACCAAATATTAATATATTTTCTACAGGTGACTAACAGACATCCAACTCTATTTAAAACAAAATGTACTAACTCAAAATAATCAAATCAGCCCTGGGAATACAGGTCTTCTTCCTAGATATGTACAGTAAGACGTCACCAGTGACAGAGGCCTGAGGTTTAGCGCTACCAGGAGTCCCTCTCAATCCCTCAGCTCCGTTTCTTCTGTCACTGCAGTTCGTCTGCAATCATTAATTCTTTTGGTGGCAGGAGTGGTAGCCAATAAAAACTCACCGTTTTCTGATGTATATATTTATCTCTTATGTCAGAAATATTTCTTAATCTTAGATTAAAATCCCCAAGGAAATAAAACGATTTTCTCTGTCTGGATCAGATGCCTACCATGTAGAAAAATACACTGATAAGTAGAAAGTGTGTCAGGCTTGCAAAATGGAATGATTTTGATTTAAATATATGGACTATAATGAAAGACGAGTAGTTATTTCCATAGTTGTTTTGGGTCAGTATGTGTCCAAAGGAATATTAGCCATAGTTTGAATATTTATGTTTCCATCAATATTTTTATTTGAAATGCAATTTCTAATGTGACATTGGGCACAGATGTGGCCTTTAGAGAACCGGTCATCAAGATACATCTCATATGAATGGTATTAACATCATTACGGATGAGGCTTTGCTCTGCCATTGACCTCCTTCCCTTCCTGTCACCTCCTATGTAATGGTACAGCAACAAAGTGCCATCTAGTTAGGCAATAACATCCTCCCGGGTCCTAAAGTTGGAATGATATTTACTTCTCAAGTCCCAGAACTCAAAGGAATGAATTTATATTGCTGAGAAGTTACTCAGACCATGGCATTTTGTTCTAGGAGAATATGCAGAACAAAAATGGTTTTCATGACTCATCTCGTGTCAACTTGACTGAATTGAAAAATATGGGGATTAGTAAAACATATTTGTGGGAGCACTTGCAGCGTGCTCTGCAGGTAGAAGTTTATATGTGGAGCAGAAAATGAGCAGTAAGATCAACCTTTCAAGTGGGCAGTGCCGCCCAATAGGCTGAGGATCCGGAGGAAATGACATCAGGAGGAGGAGGAGGCAGGACAAGAGAAGGTGAAAGGCTTAATCTTGCTCCCTCTGGCTGATATAAGGTAAGAAACTTACCCCACTCATCCCTGTCCGCCAAAGTACATCTGCCTTGACCAATCCTAAGGCGTTAAAACTTGCTGAACATGAACCTGAGGTGAGATCTACATTTCTTCATACAAGCTCTCTATTTTAGGGCATGTCACAAAGGTCTTGTAGCATATTATTCATCTCTTAAGTGTTAACACTATGTCACAGGTGAGAGACTAGGTATCATAGAATGTTAAGCAAGACACTTATCCTCATAAGGAACTGAAATTTCACTTGGGTGGTTGCTTTTGAAAGCCTCTATTTTTACTTGTTATATAAATATCTATGAGAAATTAATTTACTGACTAAAAGTTTTATTTGAAAAGATCTCCTAAATATTGTCTCTGACATAAGAATTAATGTGTTGACATATTACTCATGTAAAAGTAGAATATTACGTAAAAAGAAATCAAAGAAACATATGTTAAAAGGCAATGTGAAATCCAGATTCCACCTAAAAAACAAAACAGCAGTGTGAAAATGTCTTTTGAGGAATTACAACAAAGAAGAGGTTGCACAGAGTTAGCTTCCTTGACAAGCAGGACATATCAAGAATGACTAACACTGATCATAGCTCTTTGCAGTAGTCCCTGAGATAGGGTGGCGGTTGAATCATTCCTAATTATATTTTTGACACAGCAGATATCATTCATTCAATGCTATACTACAAGTTCTTATAAGGAATTGTATCACAAATCACCAACATCATTTTTTCACAGGGGCACACTGGACTTTCGTCCACAAATCTTTTTGTCACGCTAACAAGTAAATTGCTTTGGACGTGGGTTAAAAATGTTCAACTCATTAAGCATCTTGCCATCACATGTTTTTATTGTTAAAATATGCCCTTGTACCGAAATAACATAAGCTTTACAACATGGATGCTATTCACTATGGACAAGTGTGGGAAACCTGTATGTGAAGATTTTACCAAGTTCAAGAAGGATAAATTGATATCACTTTACATCAAAGCTTGGAAGTGATTGCCTTGCAAACTGACAGCAGCATCTTCACACAAGTACTGTACTTAGTTGATGTTTGATGTCTTCTGCTGGTACTCAATAGAGCAAAATGTGCATCATTTTATGAAACAGTTCATAGCTCCCACTTTCCATCATGTGGCTTCTGATTCTGATACCTCATAAGCAATGGGGTGCTGAGACGGGCAATTTGTCTGATATGTGTGGACTCTGTTGCTTCTTCCAATTGTTTTTTTCTCATAACCTATTCCACATGTATGCTCTTCTTTAGCTTTCCTCAATGTAAGAATAATGATTATACACACAGTTAGATAACTTCCAAGGTTCTATCATAGAAACTGTTGTATCTTTATTTTTTTGTATTGCATGCTTCCTAAGACTGAACATCAACAACAACGTTCACTGCTGTCTAGAAATAGGTTGAGGGTATACTTAGATACACCTCTCCATATATAGATGATTTTAAGTGGTTGCTTTATTTGCACTTTATGCTCTGGTAGATTCTCTTTCACACAATTTATATTGAAAAATATCCTTCACTGACTGAAGTTTTGGAACACATGACCTCCAGATGGTGGCATTGCTTCAAAATGTTTCACATTCTATTGAAAGGTTTACTTGGAGACAGACTTTGAACTTTATATCACTATCCTGACTTGCACCTGTCTCTAACGTTTTGAGTGCTGCTCTTAGGTAACAAGCAGCTGCTACCATCTGCTCCACCATTACAGACCTGCACACTGACATGCTTGACCCTTTATGATGGAATGAACCCTTTGAACTGTGAGACACAGCAAGTCTTTCCCCATAAGTTGTTGCCATCAGGTACCTAATTATAACAAAAAGAAAAGTAATAACATAACAATCTTCATAAACATTCTTACGTTACTAATAGTTGGCCAGAGTACAGTGAGGGCTTCTGTGGCTGTCCCCAAAAGAGCACACATATTCCACAGGCACTAGTTATGGAAGTGACCCCTGAAGGTGAAACACGGACACACTATGCAATGAATTTGGTACTGTACTTATTACTAGAATTGTCTGGTAATGTAATCTGCATAAAGTTTTAGCCAGGTCTTTATTCTCACTTCTAATTTTTTATTATCATCCACTGGAATTAGATGTGAAATTGGATCCTTTGAGGCTTCACATTGATTTTTTTTTTTATCATTCTCATTAGACCTTGACCTATGTTTTTAAAGTGTTTCTTTTGAGGATACAGTAGATGGAATTTTCTATTAGTTTTGGCTTAACTGATCCTTTGGCTCCCAAAGCATGCTTTAACAATTACTGTTCCCTAATTCTGTAATTGTGCCAGAAGCTTCTGGATTATTCTTGGTCTTAAATGCCCTTCCTCTCTGCTTAAGTTCAGTGTTGATGGTTATTTTATTTCTTCATATCAACCCATCATCCTGTGTATACTCACAATTTCCTACCCATATGCAGTAAAGTACAACTCAGCCAGGTCATAGGAGTTATAAAAACCACAATTATTAGCAGTAATTGGTTTCTTATTTATTTCAGGTAAAAGGACAACGTAAAGTTTAAAAATCCGCCCTGAGAATATTTCGTCAGGGAACACAATGATATAATTGTCTTAATTCAATACTCCACACACAGGACCGAAGGCAAGAGTAAGTAAGTATGAAACACATGGAATGCATATGCATATGTTATCATGATGGCCAGGCGTTTACTACGACTCAGGAAAAAATTGCAACAGGTGATGTATTTCTTAATAGGTCAGAACTTCTCAGAAGAGAATATGATGATGGAAATCATTTGCCATGTTCAGTGACCGAAAAGAAGGCACGAATGCAATCTGCCACACCCGTGTCTTTTTTTCTCTCTGTCAGAGTTCATCCGAAGGTAAAATATCTCATGAGCATTTTATCGTTGTGGCTATGCTTAGCTTAGGTTACATGGTATTCCTGAGGGGCGTTCCTGAATCATGCTCGTGGAGCTGGCATGAGCTTTCAGAACACTGGATTGATCAGCTTCTTGCAATGTTTTCCGGACACATTTGTTAGTAGATGTGACCAGATTTGTTAGTAGATAAGACCAGAGTAAGATCAAAGGGGAAAATGAGGACTATCACATCTTTTTGAGTGAAGCATTCTTACTTTAAGCCTCATTCTCCAATTAAACTTATATTTGGAAAGCATTATCATATCTGTATGTATGTTTCTATTTGTACTTAAAGTTCTAGAAGAATGAATTCTTCTAATTATTTCTTTGTGTTTCTAGAAGCTACTATAGAACCTGGGTAAAAAGAATTATTCTCAATTAATCATATATACAGAATAAAAATTTACTTAAAAAGACAATAGTTTATATGGCTCCAAGGAAACCCACTTTACATTTTTATCTCTAACCTTCTTTTCTACAATGGTAAATCTTTTTTTTTATTTCTAAATTGAATAGCAGTTATTAAACCAATGGCTAAATGACTCTAGACTTATTTACACTGAGGCTTTCGTGTGGGCTCCTAAGTTTTGCTTTAAGAACTCAGAGCCAAGTTCAAACACAGCCTGAATTATTTAACAAGACGTGTATGATGACAAGGACAAGAAATTGATTTAAGTAGATAATGAATTTCAATCAGCTTGAAGTTGTAATTACACACTGCAGTAACTGGAAATGCAAGAAAGAACAATTAATTAATGTACAAATGTTACTGGATCAATCACAAGAACTCACAGTCCACAGTGTCATTTCTAAGCTCCATTTCCCATATATTCTAAATAAGGTCAAGTATAAAACTATAATCTTTTGAACATCTAAATTTTAATTATTTTCCTTTCCTCTGTGGTAATTCCATTTCCGCCTCAGTCTAGTCCATACCTGCCGTATGTGAATCAGGAACCTGAAGTTTTGTATCAATAAAGTTGACTTCTCTTTCATTTAACCAAGGCCTTATTTCTTCAGACTTGCTACAGGAGCTAAAAGCAATCAGATGAGTTGGAGTTGATGAGTCAGGTCAATCCTGCATTTCCTCATTTATATGAAAATAATAAATATTTCATATAAATTGAACTCAAATAAGTTTCTATTTGGCATACCATTTTGACTGATAAGGAAATGTCATAGAAGTCCTTTCTAACTTTTAAAGTGATATTTGCTACATGCTGCATTTTTTCTTTTCCATATATGTATGTATGTACATATGTATGTATGTATGTATGTATGTGTGTATTTGCTTTACAGCCTAATCACAGCCCCTTCCCTCCTCTCCTCCCAGTCCAACCCTTATGTCCCACTCTTTCCTTTCCACCTCTGCTTCTTCTCAGAGCATTGCAGGGACCAAATGGGTACCAACCCACACTGGCACATCACACTGGCACATCAGGATCAAGCACATCTCCTACCACTGAAGCTAAACAAGGCAGCCCATCTAAGGGAAAGGGGTATAAAGGCAGGCAACGGAGTCAGAGTCAGGCCCTGTTCCCATTGTTACGGGACCCACATGACGACCAACCTGCACATCTGCTACATATGTGTAGGGGGTCTAGGTCTAGGCCATCCATGTTTTTTTTGGTTGGTGGTTCAGTGTCTGTGAATTCTCATGGGGCCCTGCTAGTTTACTGTGTAAGTCTTCCTGTGGTGTCCTTGACCCATCCAGTGCTTTCAATCCTTCCATCCATCCTTCCACAAAACTGCCTGAGCTCAGCCTAGTGTTTGTCTGTGGGGCTCATAGGCTATGTTTTATGAATAATAATTTTAAATCTTGGTTAATGTTCTAACATTTAAATATAGGTTCCAGTCTTCTGAAAGAAGTAAAAGACTTATATATTGAGATACGGCTTTTGATAGCCATAATTTGTAGTATGTTCTATTCGCTAAATCCTATCATGATACTAGATAAATATTCAATACAACTCTTTACATTTTCAGACCAACATGAGTCATACACAGGACATTAATGACAATGATTGAAATTTTAACTTGATACATCATATCCTTGTATTTGTGTTTGGTGATTACTGCCTTAGTATAGATCTAATATGCACTCATAGATTAAATAACATTTCATATTATAGAATACTATTGACCAGCTACTGACTGAAAATACTAGGGCAATATATTGTTTTTCACTATGTTTATTTCTTCCACTGCTGGAGATGGCTTCAAATGTGGAAAACAAGACACTGAGCAAAAGGTCCTCATTTCTACCACAGACAGAATTCTGCCTAAAAAAGGGCAAGCTTGGACGGAGGCAGAGTTGACAGCCAAACTCTGCCAGGACGGGGTAAGCAAGTCCTCAATAGTTCCTGCATCACAAATATACCTGTGAGATATTTTGGGCCAAAAGGCTGAAGAAGATGCTTCAACATAATAAGAGAGTTTTCAGTGACTATTAAAGTGTAAAGAGATTCTATATTTGATACTTTATCAGACACATGTATGCACAAACACACACATATGAAGAGAAAAAAGACTATAATTTCTATGTTCTTTTATCTACTATTTCCAACTTTTTTATGTAGTCTATTTTAATACCTCTTATAACAAGTGACTATTTGTTCTATTTATATCATATCCAAATTTAAAGGAATTCCATCTCTAACTATATAATAATTAAGAGGCTAAATTTCAACTCATGTTTCCTTGAAGAGTTCAAACACATAATACCTCTCCATATTAATAGTGGCAAATGTGATATATCTGTGTACACTCATGCATAAATCATACACACCTACTCTTTCTCTACTTTTGACCACATCCACACAACATGCCAGTCCTAGTCATTTCTACGTACTGTCAGGTCAACTTGTATTAGCTTCTTCTTATGAATGTGAACATCTATATATCTATAGGAAACTCCCTCCACCAGGTTTAAGTGTGCATTGCTATTTTCCAAGCAAATTATATAAAGCTCTCACAAGGCCAAGTTCCACTTGTGTGCTTCTACTCCTACAAAGTTCTATTATTTTAAGTGACATTAATTTTATTTATTTACACTGTATTTGTGCACGTGTGTGTTCCCATGCGTGAGTGTGTGGGTGTGCATATGTGTGTGTGTGTGAACCTGTGTGTGCATGGATAGGCCAGGTATTCCTATCAGCTGCCTTTGTCTACTACTTCTCTTGTATATTTTGAGATAAGCTCTGTCATTAAAACTCAGGCTTACTTATTAGCCAGACTGCACTTTCTCTGCCTTCCAGCGCTGGCATTTCAAGCATGTCAGAAGCCTGGTTTTTTGCAAGGTTGCTGGGAATCCAAACTGAGGCTTCTCCTTGAATGGCAGGAATTTCACCCAGTGAACCTTCTTCACAGAATCAAATAATGTATTTTACCATTAACTCTTCACTAAAATTTAATAAATGTATTGAAATGTATAGCAATTTAATCATTTCTATAGTGCTATTCATTCATTTGTATTATTCATTAAAAATTTACCAGCCAAATACTAAAATATTCAAACATATATTTTTAATAAGTTTCCAAAAAAAAAAGTCAACACACAAGTCAGGAGACTATAACTATTGATTCTTTTTATTTTTTTTCTAAGATTTGAGTTGTGTGATGAAATATTTCATTTCCACTAAGTAATTTTATCACACTTAGCACAAAGTAAAATAACGTGTTTCAGCCAGATGTTATGATTGCTTGTCACAATGCTATTTCTTCACATTGAGACGCTCTCTCCTGCTGTAAGAAGTAGGCTCATTAGACCGAGAAAGCTAGTGGAGCTTATAAGGGTCAGGCACTGAGAAAGACATCAGAATACCAGCCCCTCTCTGATGTTATTATACAAACAGTCAACAATTGCAGAAAGGTAGCTACTTTGCTGGAGTGCTTGCCTTTAGGGTAGAGAGCTTCATGGATGCACTGTTTGAGAATAGCTATTCTGAGGTGAGACTATGTTTTAAAAAATTTTTTTATTTATGATGATTTATTCACATTATATCTCAATTGTTATCCCCTAGCTCTTATTTTCCTGTTCCCATGCTCCCTCCCTCTTCCATCCTATTTCCCTCCTCTAGACCTCTGACATAAGGGTACCTCTTCCCCCACCATATGACCTTAGACTATCAGGTCTCATCGGGATAACCTGCCTCTCCTTCCTCTGTGTGTCTGCAAGGCCAGCCACCCAATGGGCAGTGAACAAATCATGAGCACTATAGCTCACATCAGAGGCAGTCCTCATTTCCCCCCGCCCCCACATGGAGAATGAGCTGTCCATCAGCTGCCTCTGAAGAGGGGGGTCTAGCCTGAGTAAAATTTATGACCCAAAGAAAAGAGGCTATAAGCTTGGCATATGGCAGAATATGAAGGGAAGGTACCAGAGAGGGGATTGAGAGAAGAAAGGATGGGGAGAAAATAATACTTTAAAAATTTAAAACATAACATGTTAAAAAATAAATATATACATACACACACATACATACATACATACATACATAGAACTTGGCTCAAATTATAGTAACAGTAGTATATTTATTCTGAAAAATAGTATAAATATTTGAATTCACTATTGCCTCTCCTCACAAATTACCAATATAAGTACCACATACATGATACTGAGTGACAAATTACATTACTTCTTTCAAAGCCTATCGGTATATGTGTGTGTGTGTGTGTGTGTGTGTGTGTGTATGTGTGTGTGTGTGTGTTATAGGTGTGTATGTTATAGGTGTGTGTGTCTGTGTTATAGGTGTGTGTATGTGTGTGTGTATTATAGGTGTGTATGTTATAGGTGTGTGTGCTATAGGGGTGTGTGTGTGTGTGTGTGTGTGTGTGTGTGTGTGTCTATGTATGTATATCATGCTCCCTCTCTCTCCTAGTGACAGTGTAAAAAATGATACTTTTCTGGAAAGGATCAGACAAATTACAGTAGGGAAGTGAACAGTGGTATAAGTGGAGTAAAACTGAAATCAGCCATTAGTGTAGCTACTGAAGGAAGAGGTGACAACGGCCAGGCTGTCACCACTGTGTTTTAAAAGGCTCCACATGTGCAGCCAAAGTAACTTAGTGAGTGTGAACAGAGTGACATGAATGAGCAAAGTGCTAGTGATGAAAAGAACAAAGATGTTTCTGAAGAAGTGATGCCTGTAAAATCACTTCACATTAAAGCAACTCTCAAAATATTTCATGACATTGAGAGTGCAAAGGATGAGATGTGAGAAGCTAATTCAGACTTGGCAAGAAGAATGACAATTCCCTCAGGCATAGGAAGATGTTCACATAGTTAGTTACATGAGGGGAAAGCAGACAATATTCAAGCTCCCCTGATGAACATATTCAAGTAAATAAGTTTAAGTGTAAATTTCCTAAAGAAATGATTTTTATTTCAGTGGTGTTTTTGTTGTTGTTCTAAGGGACAATGTACTATCTAATATTTTTTAGTTTCTACTATACATACCATTGATGGAAAAATATTTTTAATATTCTAATAAAATACCTAAGTACCACAGGCCAGTGATAAGTCTTCCACTAACCATAAATATTACATTACTCATCAGTTTATGTTGTCACATGGTACCCAATACATAAAAAGCTTAATTAAATTTCACATGAAAATCTCCATAGTAATAAGAAAAAATTCACTGGGTAATATTAGCCAATAAAATTACCTTTCCAACTAAGCCTAATAAATTATATTTAATTTAATACTTATTGTATAGGTAATAAAAATCTAGTTTATAGTGGTTTAATGACCTTAACCCTTTACTAGAAGAAAACATTTAGTTATGAGATTATGAGTTTTTACATCACACATGTTGCTTGTTCATCTGTTCTTGCACTTGCACAGAATAGCTGTGAACATGCTGGATCTTTATTATTGCACGCAGATTGCTGAACGGCTTAGCACGGTAGGACTTATTCCAGTACATAGCTCTAATATGGAGATTTGTGGCAAGTCATTTTCATTTTTCTGTGTCCAGGCACCTGACAAGGCATCAAAAGCAGGAGCATTCACTTTAGGTTAAAGTTTAGCAGAAATAATCTATCGTCATGGGGTCCTGCAGCCACATGTGACTGGGACTCCCCCACCCCCGACAGAACAGAAAGCGGCCACTGGGCAGGAAATGGAACATGGATAGAACCCTGAAGCCTGTCCTTGGTCACCTAACTCCTGAATGCCCCACTTCCTGAGTTTTCCATAGCCACAAAAATCATCAGTAATAGTTATGTACAACTACCGAACCATATATGATTGCAGTAGATATTTTCTGTTTAAATCATAACAAGGCTCTATGGGGCAAGCGTTTTAAAAATCACTATTCAAATCTGTTTTTGAACAACACAAAAATTTTTGCTGTTCTTACATTCTTGTTTTGAAAAGTATTTAGTGGTGCTTTTTATTTTCCTGCAATTTCAATTACCCTGAGAACTGAGAAAGCAATTTACTGTTTCTAGCATATGATTAAATTACGATTTACTAAACATTTTGGTTTTATTTCTTATTTACGTCCTACAATTCAGTCCAAATACTCTTTTGCATTGAATTACTATACAAATGCCAAATATTTTCATAATCCAAATTTTGTTTACTTATACAGACGTTCATTTACCAAATCATGATCAATTTACGCAGACATGTACTTTGCTGCATACTAGTGAAACACAAATAAGCAAAGATAGAAACTTTGTGGTTTCTTGGTGTTTACAATCTGGAAGTGATGTGACTCTTATCCTCGCTCTGTACAAATGCAATGGAAGGCAGCAGAAAGCTGACAGAACCGTTTAGCTCTCAGGCGAATCTCTGTTCTGCAAATACAACCACTGAGTGTGATTCGTAGACTTGGATGAGTCCATTCATCCATTGCGAATAAATTCATTACAGCTCTGTTAACGGAAGGCGCCGGAAGAGTGCTGGAGAGCGACGTAAAGAGACACACCCGGTACCTCCGTCTGAGACACCCTCTCATCCTTTCTTCTCCATGCTTACAACATGTTAACTCTATCTCTCAGTTGTTATGTGTGAGCCACAATACTTGCTTCAGGAAGCTCTGAAGATAAAGCACTCTAAGCACAACTAAACTAAGACATTAGTTTTACTTTACCATATACTTAGTGAAAGATTCAAAATTCATATGTTCCATATTAACATTACTAGTAAGTCTTTAAACATATATATTTTTTAAAAGAAAAGACAATTGGCATTGGGTACTTATGTAGAAGTTTACACAGTCTGTCTGTGTTTCAGTAGCAGTTCCTCTACCTTTTGAGCAGGATATCATTGTGTGTGCGTTTTTATGTATTGATCTATAGGAGGAAAACAATAAAGGATAAACTTCACACTCTTAGCATGATATGAAGTGTCTAACGGAGATGCAGCTAGGTACAAAAGGACAGAGAATTAATTAAGAGCCAGAGTGGATGGCTGACTGCAGGGAAACAGGTGCTCCAGACACAACAGGAAAGATGTATATGTGAACTCAGACACTGGGGCTTCATGTATAGCGCCTGCACATGTCCAAACCCAACCAACAACTTAGCATGGAGAGAAAATAAAGATGAGGTCCCACCTCTTACCAAAATGTTATATGCAAATAATACCTGCTGCAGAAAAGAATATTAGTTTTCTCCACTGAGTGTCAAGTGAGTATGTCAACCGTATCCCAGGGCAGGCCTCAAGCCCGAGAGCTGTTGGCTAAAAAGTAAAAAAACTTCAGGTTTTTGTCTGTTTCCTGTAATTAGTTTTGTTTTGATTTGTTGTTGTATTTTCTTTTTTTAATTTTAGTTTTCATTTTCTTTTTGTCCCTTTTTTATTTTTTTTCCTGCTTTTGTTGCTGTCGAAAGAAATGAAGTTGGGTAAATAACGAAGCCGAGGGCCTGTCAGGAGCTGGGCCACGGGAAGGAATATGATCAAAATGCCTGAAAAAATTAAGCAGATTGAAAATGCTTATTTAAAATTTTAAAATATTTTAAACTTTTACATATATTTATATTATTACACACATATACAATAAACTACCTATAGCAAGAAGAACCATGACACAATCAGGAATTATATAAATGTTATATTATTAGTGTTTTGGCTATTTGTATTTGACAGCCTTGAAGAAAACATCTTTCCTATCTTGGTACGTCTGAAATTCTGAATGTAAATCACTCTCCATGACGTCTTGTCATTATCACATTAAAACATCTAACTAGACATAATAACATATTAACCTCTGAACAACTAAGCTCCATACTTATTTAAAATTCTTTTTAAAAAATATTTTTTCCCCAAATTAGCCAGTAATCCTTTGCTTCATGAGATTTTAATTGAAAACTAAATAGTTAGCAAAAGATAAGAGTTGGTAGTCATTTTCAACATTCACAAAGGAATAAATCAAATGACATAGCCTGAAGTCATTATCAATATGCACGCTTATTCATTCACTTATTAAACTTCCAGGGACTAGATTTAACTTGTAGTGGCAGCAGACAACAGTTTTCATGCTAATGGTCACTTCATCCTAAATGCCACCATATACTGTAGAGGAATTTTAATCCAGTAATATGGCTGCCCTGGCAATGTACCACAACCCTATGTCTGTGTATTCTAGCTAGATTAAAGAATGCCTTTTATTACACGCTTTGGAACATACACCCTTAACCCTTCTGGCTAGAATACAGACATTCCTTTAGCACACTGAAAATCACAAAAAGGATGTTTAATTGAGGGACAGAATAAATGAAAAATTAGAGAAAGATTTGACAGAAGAAGTCAGAAATAGAATGCACCCAACCTGAGAGGTGGCGGGAGGGAGAGGGAGAAAGGGAGGGAGGGAGGGAGGGAGGGAGGGAGGGAGGGAGGGGGAGAGAGAGAGAGAGAGAGGACACAGCACAGCGAAGTGGAGTAGAATACAATACTGGAATGCAATGAAATCTGTGGAGACAGTACAGCAGTTTGGCAGCACAGTACAATTTGGTGCAGTTTGGTGCAGTTCACATGAGTACAGTTAGTTCCTAGAGTTCTTTTTTTTTCCCCCAAGCAGAGCAATTCAGTGAGAAGCAGGGAGAAGCCACTTTGAGAGAACAGTTTCGAGCTAGAACAGCTGAGTTAAATGAGCCAGCCAGAGGTCAGAAAACAAACAAACAAACGAACAGAAAGGGTATGCTTCTTCAGCAGTAAGTCTTCGTCTCCGAAGCTGACAACACTCTAAGCCTATGGTAGCATTGGAGGCTAGGAGGTGACGTCTTGAAGGTCCAGGGTTGCAGAAGAGTAGATTGCATGGCAGCTGGAGGCTTCACGATCTATGCCTAGGGATAGTTAGATAGAAATGCTCTGGGCTCAGACCAAGCCGTGCATTTGTAAAGCTTTGGTGTTGTTCCCATCTCACGCCCTTATCTGAGGAAATAAAAACGATATTTACAGTATATGCTCAACATATGTAAAGGCTACATGGTACTAAAATGATTTTTTAGATACTGCTTATCTTCACTTCCTCCTCCCTGCTGATGTTAAAATATTAAATCTCTTTGTAAGCAGTCTTTTTTGTTTGTTTACAGATTTTCCTTTCTTGTGTTCTTAACATATCAATTATATGGTTTACTACAGACATATTAATCTATTATTGGTATTTCTGAAATTACTGTGTAAATATACGGGA
Organism: Acomys percivali; assembly: GCA_907169655.1. NCBI lineage: Eukaryota > Metazoa > Chordata > Mammalia > Rodentia > Muridae > Acomys > Acomys percivali. The sequence goes on along the minus strand of OU015747.1, from coordinate 1,775,320 downwards.
ATTAGACAGACAGAAGACAGAATAAATCTCATTAAGCTTCCTTTGAGCATTATCTTTCAGAAGGAGAAGACGGTTTGTAGTGTCTGAAGACAGATGTTAGAGCAGTCTCTGCTATCAGCTCTCCTCTCAGAGGACGTCCTCCAATTCTCTGGATAGGCTGCCAAAGGTTCCCTCTGTGCGATATACCTACCGTGTTTCTCAAATATTTTGTTTAGAACACCTAGAACCTACGAGTATGGGATTATTCAGTAAAATAATCTATGCCAATACAATTTACCTGATGATGTAGAGATGTGATCATCTTGTATTGAGTGAGTGGGCTTTACATGCCGTGATAGGAGCCTTTACATGACATTAGAGGAAAAGGCATCAACACAGACAAAAGCACATGAGGACGTAAACGGACATTGGAGTTCAGGTAACACACACACCAGGTAGCACCCAGAGATCCCCTGTGCTGTATTAGATGAGGTATGTTTTTTCATCTGCATCCAAATCATGCTGCACTCACTACTCATTTCAGATATCTGGGATCCATAAAGTCAGAAAGCAAATTTCAATTGTCATAATCCTTGTAGTTCCTGGCAGTATCTGATATCAGCCAGAGGGCGGAATGCATACAGCATACACTAATGTTTAAGAAAGGATTACTCCTTGAATCTCCTCAGTGCAGGATGTATTAACAAGAGCCAACGTGGTTTACAATATAAATGCAACCAGGAGACCCGGTGATTCTAAACGTAACTGCATTTATATTGTAAACCATGTGGACACTTTTCTATGGGTAACATTAAAACTCAAAACCTAGTTTATATTTTATTTTTTGAAATTGCTTTTATAATCTACAATGTGCTACCTTAATTCTGTTTTATAACCTGCACCAGAGTGAAGAATAGGCTCTTGTAATTAAAAACTGTATTTGTAGCAGTTATTAAAAACCATGTAATTCTCTACTATACAGCCAAGACAGAAGAGACTTTGTCTCTGTTTGATGGGTTTTTTTGGATCTGGGAAATTCAGTGGTAGAAAAGGTCATAGCAATTTTCTTTGGCCACATGTTACTGGTGAAATGAAATCATCCAGCATATGACTCTTAGAAAAGAAACAGACAGCAAGAAAAAGAATTCTAAATGTCAGCACAACCTCAGTTTAGGACACATTTCAAATCCTACAGAGAAAGGTAACCAAAACAGGATTCGGGGGGAAACATACAATTAAAAAATATATTTTTATCACATTGACTTAATTAGCTGTGGGGAGGGGGGGGTCAAGTACATGCCACAGTGAATTTGTGGAGATCAGAGGATAAGTTTAAGTCCTTTCTTCCTATTATATAAATGGAGGGATAAAATGCCTGTCACCAGGTATAGTGTTGCTACCTTTACTCACTGGGCCTTCTGGTCTACACAAGAAACAGTTATTTAATTGCTGACAAATAAAAAGTATTGTGATATTTCTATGAGTACATCTTAGCAGATGTCTAGGTAGGAGATGGGCAGTACAGAACCCTTGTGGGCACCATAATGTGGGGAGTAGGGACTACTTCTGACATGGACTCTGGCCCCCACACGTTGATCACTTCCCCCTGGCATGGTGGCCCTGCAGGCCACAGAGGAAGAGGATACAGGTAGTTCAGATGAGACTTGATAGGCTGACGTCGGATGTTAGGGGAGGAAGGCAACCGTTTCTGAGGACTAAGGGAGGGAGGGAGAGGGCACGAGGGAAGGATGGAGGGAGGGTGGGATTGGGAGACAATGAGGGAGGAGGCTATAATCAGGATGTAAAATGAACAAATTAAAAAGAAAATATTTTAAAAAGAAAAAAGATTTCTATAAGTAGATATTATTTTAAGTAGATATTTTAATTGTAGAAAAGAAACTCCGTTATTTCTAAAGCATATAGATGAAAATCTTCCTATACTCACAAGAAATTTCAGCATTTTTGCCACTGATACTGTTGGAAATAGAGTTGGGGAAGACAGAATGAA
>OU015747.1:1758131-1771518 GCA_907169655.1 Acomys percivali | reverse complement strand
GATATAAGCACACATACACGTTATCTTTCTATTATTGCTTGATCGTTTAAAAAGGATTAAATCTTCTTTGTTTTCAGTTCTGTATTTAAACCTACCAGTTACACGTTTCACCACTTACTGTGTGTTTAATTTTAACATTTCTATACATTTCTTATTTGAATCCTATATTTCCTTGGTGAGTCTTTTTAAGACAACTCAAAGTGCACTTAATTGTCCCTTTGAAGGATTTCTGTGATGGTTGGTTTGAAATTAATGTCCAAATAAATTGTAACATCTGCTTCCCTGTGTTGACATCTGTCTGCTGATTGTTTTTCTTTAATTTGCCAGTTTGTAATCTTTGCTGTTCCCCCCTGGTAAGTATTATGTATGAATTATAATAAAAAAAGGTTTGCAGATTAAAACAAAACAAAGACATAAAAAGTGAGCATTTGTTCACAGCAGATGCAAAACATTTAAAAATAAGATACACCAGAGAGAAATGACTCATCATTGAAACCTGATGTGAAGAGAAAAAAATGAATACTTAACATGAAGATGGGTATACAAAAATTATCCTTTCTTAAGTTTCTGAAGATGAGTCATCCAAGAGAAAAACCATATAATCTGGCCCAGGTTCTTGTAGCAGAGTTAAACTATGTGCACAAAGTCTGTACATTATATGTCCCTGGGAAATGACATATAAAAGGAAAGGCATTTTACTGAGACTATCATTTATTTTCCTAAACAATTTGTCATCCTGATATGTTTAATTTGATACAAATGGTTTGGTACATTTTGATGCTATTGGTTGTATTCAATTTAGGAACTATCTTTATTTTTATCAATTTGTTAGTGGGCCTATCAGTTGCCACCTATCCATTTTTATATAAATTTATTCTATTTTAGTTAGGAAGAGAATTCTATGCCAACTAATGTAGTTTATGGTTTTAATTTCATTAGTATTTATTGTGATCTATTCAAATCTGTTGTCTACTTGTTAGTGTTACATATAAAGATGACTTTTACACAAATAGCAGTTATATACAATTGTTTACAGAATGAAAAAGCAAAAAAAAATATGTCATTACATGTTCAGTGGAGACACGTTGAATTATACTTATAAAAAGCAGATGAATGAGTGCAGTGCCTGAATTGATATCACTATGTTTGATTATTTGTGTGTGCACCCAACTTAGTAAGCATGTCATCAGTTAACTGAAATGCCATTATGAACAATGCAATTTATTTGATGAGGTCTACCAAAAAATAATAACAAGTTACTGCTGGATATCCAGTATCTCAAGGAGCTGAGATCCTGAGAAAATTAATCCTCCTTAAACGCAGATGTGCCAAAGGGCATCACATCATTCATAGAGCAACATTCAGCGTTGATATTTAGTTATTTTTTTTTTTAGTTTTTGAAATTGTGCCTCATATAGCTCAGGCTGGCCTCAAACTCTCTATGTAGCTGAGAATGCTTTGGGCTTCTATCCTTCTGCCTCTACCTCTGTCTAAGTAGTAGGATTACAGGAACGTGGCACAATATGCAGCTCTTGCAATGCTGGACATCCACATTGACAGGAAAGTACTCTACACGCTGAGCAAAATCCTGTTAATATCTCAAACATTTTAAAATGCATTCATACTTATACGTGGAGTCCAGGTTGAGAGACTGCACTTTTGTGACTCAAATTTTATCAACATAATGCATATCACATGTTAGAGCTCTTCAAACATCTATATAAAGCAGAATCTGGGTGATACATTTGCCTTGAAGTATCACATTATTCTAGTTCTCTCTACTATGTATGCATGCTAAATTATGTGTTGCACATATCTATAAAATATCTGAAATCATTTGTGTATATTAATCTGAAAATAAGTTCATACTTCTATCTTTAACACTAATCAATCTCCAAAAAGAATTATCCTAATCTTCTTCCCTTCAGGATTTGTGCTTGATAGTTGGATGTCAACCTTACGCAAACTAAAATAATCTGAGAGGAGGGAACATCAACGAAGAAAAGGCCTTCATAAGATCATAAAGCATTTCCTTAATTAGTGACTGAGGAACGAGAGCTCAGTCCATTGTTGTTGGTGATATCCCTGGGCTGGGGGTTCTACAAGAAAGTAGGCAGAGCAAGCCATACCTCCCATGGCCTCTGCATCCCGCCTCCAGATTCCTCACATACTTGGGTTCCTGGCCTGAATTTATTTGATGGTTAACTGTGATGTGGAAGAGTAAGCCAAGTAAACCCTTTACCTTCCAAGTTTCTTTGGTCATGGTGTTTCACCACATCAATGATAACACTAACTAGAACACGTGATAAGTAAAAGATCTGACATGGACTCCTTCCACTACTTGCTATCTATTAACTGTACAGCTCCGGTTAGTGTGGAGCAATAGTTCAGTTATTAACTGCACATCATTAACAAATACTTTATCATTGAGTTTGCATTGCTAACCTACACTTTATTTTGTATTTATTCATGCAGAATCCATCATTTCTCAAGCTGCAATGCTCAGCATCTTCATAACCATTCCCCTTCAGTAAGGTTGTTTCATGCATTAGTTACATTGTTTCACGGAACCGTTTTTTTTTTTTTATCACATTCCACAATCCATTCTGGAATTCTTTGACCTGCTAAATTATTTTTTAATATCCATGCATAATGTTCAGACATTCACATTTTCCACTTTAAAACTCTATAGACTTTCTCAAATACAGAGTGTCATATATTCACAATTATATATCATACATAATAATTTCATGCTTCATTTTTTTGAAAATGTTGTCAGTGATTAACCTAATCAGTGCTCTCACCTTCAGTCTCTGGACAACCACTAATCTCTCACAGTCAATTTATACATGCCTCTTCTACAAGGCTATATATTGCAAGTGCAATGCATGTGGTGTTTTCATTTTACATAGAAGTGTCCATTTGTGGTTCATGCTGTGGTTTTATAGGTCATTAATTTTTATTGCCAAACAATAACCCATTTTATGGATGCACTTTGTATAACCATTCAGTCATTGAAGGACATGTTAGTGGCTTTCAGTCTTTGCTGATTATGGATAAAATTATGTAAAACTTGTATGAAAGTAACTGCATTGGCTAATGTTTCCCGTTAATTTTAGTGAAAATCAAGAATGCATGTCTGAATCAAATGGTAAACTGATGTATAATTTATGAGAAACTGCTATATCTTACAAGATGACTATATCACCTTGTACTTTTATCAGCAATAATTTAGCATTCCCCTAGCTATGTACTTTTGCCAGTAATTAGTCTTGTCAAATTTTCAGTTTTATCCATTCCAACAGAGGCACAGGGATAACTCTTGGTTGTTTTTAATGTATAATTTATTCTTCAGTGACAAATGGTCTTGAGCTTCATCTTTCATGAATATTCATCATTTGTGTTTTAGGGAGATGTACTGATATTTTTCTAATTTTAATTGGATTGTTTATTTTCTTAATGTTGAGTCTTAAAGGACCTTCAGATGTTTTGCATACAAGTCCTATCATTGTGTATGTATATAGACACATACACACACATTGGGATTGATTTTCAGTGTCTCTTGTAGATTAACAGAGTGGTATTTATACTATTATTAAATACAACTGTATTATTGTCTACAAGTGCTGAACCAATAGAATATTCTGAAAAGGGATATTTTAGCTTGGGTTATATGGTGCAGAATGATCAGCACTATAATGTGTGCATGCTGAGTAGACTGAGAAACCATAGCTTCTTGCTTGCAAAGCTGGACAGTCCCAGCCTTGTGCTGAAGAGCAGGAGAAGATCTGGAGATTTGCGAGGTCTTAGCATGAATCAGAGGCTGGGGTGCTGTGGCCAGATGCCAATAAATGATGACAACAGCAGCAGCAGCCGCAACTGAAGGAACAATTTCACAAGGAAAAAGTGAATGTGGACAGGCATGGCAGAGCTGAGTTCGCTGGATCAGCTATACACTAGGCTGAACCCAATATATGGCACGTGGCTGTTTTCATGGAAAGGTCCAGAGTAGTAAAGATGACCATGAAAGTTAATCATCCCATTGGCTTTATTTTTTTCCTTTGCTCTGTCAATTACATTTTTTGTATGTTCAAAAAGCTCACCACTTTCTACATGTTTGCATATATCTTCTAAGTTTTATGCTCTTATAATATTCATGTAGGTAAATGTACACTTTTGAGTTTTTTCTATGAAAGATTCTAAGTGAGTACTAAAGTCCTTTTGCTGTTGTTTTCATTGAACTTGTATGTTTGTATTTTAGTATTATCTATTTTTTGCAGACTGCCATTTAACCCATGTTAGACATCACTGATCGTGGGGGTCTCCTGCCCTTTCTAATCTCCTCTATGGTTTCAAATGTCCATTCTTTTGCCCACACCATAGCATTCTTCTTATCATTGTATATTCATTTTGTGTGTGTATGCAAATAATAAGTTTTTTCTTAGCTTTAAACAGGCTATTGGTATATTGTATATGATGATATCCAATCAGTAAGTTGGGGAGTACTTGACATAATATGAATTAAAAAGGTTCTAATTAATAAACAAAAGTCATCACGTTGAATTTTTCATGGGAGATTCTTTTCTAGATAGATATACAGTATTTAACCTGATATCTTTTAAAATTTATTATAATTTATCCAGCTGACATCCCAATTGTTATCTCCTCCCTTGCATCTTCCTGTTCCAACACTGCCTCCCTCTTCTGCACTATTCCTCTCTCCTAGACCACTGACAAGAGGGGACTTCCTCTCCCATCATATAACCACAGCCTATCAGGTCTCATCTGGATAGCCAGCGCCCCCTTCCTCTGTCTGCCCAATGGGCCTCCCCACCACAGGCATGTGATCAAATTGGAAGTACCAGAGTTTGTGTCTGGGGCGTTACCCACTCCCTCCACAACTGTTCATTTGGCTATATCTGAATAGGGCGTCTAGGTTTACCGCATGCAATTATTCATGGTTGGTGCAAAAGTTTGTGCAGGTCCCCCATGGCCCAGACCCTCCAACCTTGATGGCCACCTTGTGGGGCTTCTGAGCCCTCGGGCCCTTTCATCCCCATATTCTGCCATACCTCTCCTGCCCAGAGTATAGCAGCTAGAACTGACATCTGTTCAGATCCTCTGCTGGGAAGAATCTCCCAGAGAACATCTATGTTGGGCTAATATTCATTTATAAGTGAGCATATACCAGGCATGTTTTTCTGGGTCTGGATTACCTCATTCAGGATATTCATTGCTAGTTCTATCAATTTGCCTGAATATTTCAATATTTTATTGTTTGTAACCGCTGAGTAGTATTCCATTGTGTAAATGTACCACAGTATCTTTGTCCATTCTTGGGCCGAGTACATCTAGGATGTTTCCAGGTTCTGGCTATTACAAATAAAGATGCTATGGACACATTTGAGCAAATGACCTAGTTATATGGTGGACCGTCTTTCAGGTATATGTCCAGGAGTGGTACAGCTAGGCTGGAGGTAGCAATATTCCCATTTATCTGAGAAAATGCCAGATTGATTTCCAAAGAGGTTGTACAAGTTTGCACTCCTACCAGCAATTGAGGAATGCTCTCATTTCTCCACATCCTTGCCAGCATGTGTTGTCACTTGAATTTTTCATCTTTTCCATTCTGGTAGGTATAAGATGGAGCCTCAGAGCAGTTTTGATTTTCCTTTCCCTGAAAACCAAGGGCGTTAAGAATATCTTTAGGTCTTTCTAGGCCACTCAGTGTTCTTTGGTTGAGAAATCCCTGTCCAATTCTGTATCCCCCTTTTTAATTGGATTGTTTGATTTGGTGGTGTTTAACTTCTTGAGTTTTTAAATAATTTTTGGATATAGCCCTCTGTCGGATGTAGGCTCAGTGAAGATCTCTTCCCAGTCTGTATGTCATTTTGTTCTGTGGACAGTGTCTTTTGTCTTACAGAAGCCTTTCAGTTTACATGAGGTCTCATTTATTAATTGTTGATCTTGGAGCCCGAGCTCTTGCTGTTCTTTTCAGGAAGTTGTCTCCTGTGGCAATGAATTCAAGTATCTTTCACACTTTTTCTCCTAACAGATTTAGTGTGTCTGATTTTATGCTGAAGTCTCTAATCCACTTGGACTTGAGTTTTAGGCAGATTGATAGATATGGATATATTTGCATTTTCTACATTTATGTATCCATTTAAACCAGCACCATTTGTTGAGGATGCTGTCTTTTTCTCATTGTATGGATTTGGCTTCTTTGTCAAAAATCAAATGTCCAGAGGTGTGTGGGTTTATTTCTGGATCTTCTATTGGATTCTATTGATCAACCAGCCTATTTATATGCCTATACCATGATGTTTTTATTACTGTTGCTCTATTGTACAGCTTGAGATTAGATATGGAGATTCTTCCAGAAAATCTTTTATTGTACAGGTTGTTTTATCTACTCTGGGGTCTTTGTTTTCCATATGAAGTTGAGAATTGATCTTTCAAGTTCTATTAAGAAATATGTTAGGTATTTTGATAAGAGTTGTATTGAATCTGTAGATTGTTTTTGGTAAGATGGCTATTCTTACTGTGTCGATTCTCCTGATCTATGAGCATGGGAAATCTTTCCATCTTCTGACAGCTTGTTCAAATTCTGTCTTCAGAGACTTGAAGTTTTTTTCAAACAAGTCTTTCACTTGCTTGGTTAGAATTACACCAAGATATTTTATATTATTTGTGGCTATTGTGAAGGCTACATTTTCTTTAATTTCTTTCTCAGCCAGGTTGTCATATGTATACAGGAGGGCTACTGATTTTTTTAAATTCATCTTGTATCTATCTACTTTGCTGAAGGTGTTTATCAGCTTGTAGGAGTTCTCTGATTTACCTGGTGTTTTCACTTTATAATGTTAAAATAAATTGTATTATTATTTTTTAGTGTTTAAACTCCAGCTTTTACTTCAAAGATGCTGACTTAATTACTATTCCTGAGCCTTTAAGCTTTCTCATTGCTGATGCTGACACCTATTATTTGACTAGTTGCCAAGAGAATTCTTCAGTGGTTACTCAATCTAAAGTAGCCAATACTTGTTTCATTGTGCCTAACTTTTCATGCTTTACTTTTATATAGCATTGACACTACTTGAGAATTTCCTACTTATTTTTCTATTCCTTTTTAAAAGATTTATCTCTCTTTACAGTGCATATGTTTTTATTAGAATGTAAATAGCAACAGCGTTGCTTTATTCTTCATTTGATGAATATATTACTTAATGGCTGAATTAATAAGAACTTGTTTCTTGGTGGCATTCATCTTAGGGTAATTTCTCTTAGGTAGCATGAGAAACAAAGAAATAAAACACAAACAAAGAAGGAAGCAATGTTAGGTTAAATGAGGGTTCTTCAATGGTGTTCATATACTCCTTTCAAATATTTGGTTTTTACCTCAGTTGCGAAAGTAATTTGCACATCTTAAGATTCAAATGTTATGCAAGAAAACAGGAGTATGCCAGGTCTATTATGTGATTTCTTATAAGAACGAGGCAAATTTATTTGTGTCAGATAGATATAAAGATGTCACACTACTGGCTTTTAGGACTTGAAGGAGAAAACAAATGGCGAAGAGTAAAAGTATCCTCTTTAAACTGAAGAAGGTTAAGAAATACATTGTCTTCTGGAATACTTAAAAATTTTTAGACCAGCTCCTAGCTTGGTTTTAGGACAGTAAGAAATATTTTCGGCTCTTGACATCAATGACTGTAGAACAATACGTCTGTTGCAGGAGTTTGTTTTTTCTTTTCCACTGTAGAAGAGTGAAGATATAACTTAGGTCTTCAGGCTTGACAGCAACTGTCCTTGTCTCCTCAGTCATGTCTCTATCCCTGTGATCCAAAATTTTCAAACATAGACTAATCCATACCTAAGGAAATACCTGTTGGACGTGGACAAATGGATTGAGCTAGAGATGATCATAATGAGTGAGTTAACCCAGAAGCAGAAAGACTCAAATGGTATATACTCACTTATATCTGCATACTAGCCCAATGGACATGTCCCATGAAAGCCTTCCCTTACCAGGAAACTGGGACAGAGGGGAGGACATCCTATTGGGACTCTAGATGAGAGAAGCATGGGAGAATAGCAATGTAGAAGGATCCAGTGGGTCCTAGAAACCTACAAGTAGAACATTATGATAGGCAGATTTGGGTCAAGGGGTCCCGCTCAAACTAAGGCACCAGCCAAGGACAATACAGGCGGTAAAATTTAAACCCCTACCCAGATCTAGCCAATGGACAGGACAGTCTCCACACTTGAGTGGAGAGAGGGATTTGACTTTCTCATGTACTCTGGTGCCTCACATTTGACTATGTCCCCTGGAGGGGGAGACCTAGTGGCAATCAGGAAGGACAGCAGGTCACTGAGAAGAGACTTGATACCCTGTGAGCATATACAGAGGGAGGTAATCCCTCTGAGGAACAGTCATAGGGGAGGGGAATAAGGGGAAAATGGGAGGGAGTGGAGAATGTGAGGTTACAAGGGATGGGATAACCATAGAGATGTAACAAGAATAAATTAATTAAAAATAAAATAAAATAAAATAAAAAAAGAAAAGGTTCACCACATCTTTTTACATAGCATTCCATAAATACAGATCATTGAATTGTATTACTTTAATTTTATATTTATATATTAGTTAATTCTTAAGTAATACGAATGATTAAATTTCATCATATAAAATGCATTGTATTTTAGAGTCAAGTCAGTTGAACGATAGGCACAATAAAAAACTTTCAAAAATTGAAAGATTTAGTGGAGTAGGTCATCCTGAAAGGATCATATTTTTCTTCACATGAGGATATGCCTATCAGTACACATTCAAATCACTTTTAAGATACGCACAGGGAGAAATTCTGGCTAAAAATTCTTCTTGCAAAATGAATGTATTCTTTATCTGATATACATGCTAAGAAGTGAATGTACTAGTTTGTAAAGCAGATAAGCTTCTATTCTTTTATAGAAATTAGCATCATTTCTAAAGTGGGAGTGGGAGAAAGAAAGAAAAGAAAAGAAAGAGCATGGAGTGCAGAAAAATACGTGGAGAAGGAGTGGAGGTGGGTATGCAAAGGACGTATGAAAGTAGAAAATTTGTAACAAACGTCAAAATGTCTACAATGCTGAATTAAATACTAAGAACTGGAGAGCCAGGAAAATTTTCATTGATTCATTAATTGATATTTATATTGCTGAAAATAAACTAGTTGAATATTGAATGACTATTTCTTGGTGGATGGTGGGAAGATCATCTCTGCCATTTGTTCCTTAAAATATCTTTAGCTTGTTGTATAAAGAGTAATTTTATAACTATAGGGTTTTTAAGCATTTATATGCATTTTTTATATAACTAACAACTTGTGTCTGGTAAAAATTTTCTAAGTAGACTTAATCAATGCTGCTTATCTTGAAGCCTACTCCTGATCTCTTAATTATGATAGAATCTCATAAAATTAAATAATGTTATACCTACAGGGAATTTAAGGCACTATAATTTGTCAACCTGTCACAGGTGAAGACATTGAAATCTTAAGAGGTACAGGGGACTTGGAAGAATTTAAAGGAGTATCTGGAAATGGCTACCATAGGAAATGCTCACGTAACTTGGGTAAGTAGATGTTTGCTCATAAGCTATACCTGAAACTCATCTATTGGTCTAAGAAGAATCACACACCGTACGATGAGTTTATCTCACAGGTAGAGAACATTGCTTGTAGCTCTGATTGCAGCTATTTCCTATGAGTTTTAACTGACATTATTTTTTTTTTTTACTTGTAATCCTGAGAGCTTTGGTTGGCTTGGATGTCCACAGTATACTCAGGAAGAGGCTTTACACTAGTAGGAAATAGAATTCAGTAGCAATAGATACATCTGCAAAACATCCCCACACCTAGGACCTAGTGTACGTTGTGAAGAAAAGGCAAAATGGGAGAAGGGTGGAGAAGATTATAAGAGGTATAGAATCAGTGCGTTTACTGTGAGACTCTCTCCTAAATATCAGACGCTACATAAGTAAAGCCTCAGCAACATGAACCCTTAAATGTGAGCTGTACAAGGGAAAAATTAAAAAAAAAAAAAAGGAAAATGGTAAGGGTTAAGCCCACAAGTCATAACCCTGCACAAAAGACAGCAGGCAACCGATGAAGGCTGGGTGTGAGAAGAAGAGTCTTCCCCAGGGGCAGAACATGCCAATTGGTTTTCCAGTATGAAATTATATACAAGTTACATTTTAGAGGATATATATATACACATATATATGTGTATGTGTGTGTGTATGTGTACACAAATGTAAATATGCATTGAAATATATATGTATATACAAGTTCACATATATATCTAATAACAGTTGATTTTAAAAAGGCCATGGAATTGATGGAGAGTGGGAAGAGTAATGTTAGCTGGTTTGGAGGAAAGAAACGGAAGGGATAAAAACTGCAGCTAAAATACAGTTTCAATAATAAACAAATAAAATGCTAGCTGGTGGCGGCACATGCTTTTAGTGCCAGAACCTGGAATGCAGAGGCTAATGGATCTCTGTGAGCTCAAGATCAGCCTGGTGGTCTACATAATGAGTTCCAGGAGAGCTAAAGATACACAGACAGACCCCATCTTTAAAAACCAAAACCAAAGAAAGAAATAAAAAAAAGTCACATGATCCAGTAAGCTATCAAATTACCCATGAGTAAGACACAAAGTCCAGCTAACAGTGGCAAAGGGTGGAGAACCAGGAAGAAGTGGACAGCAAATGCGGGAATTAATGTTGTGGTCTAGGGAGCATCATGGCAGTGGCAGGACCTAGTAACAACACAGAGGAGTGATCAGCAACTAAAACCACTCATTAAATAGCTCATATGCCCATTTCTGTGTTGTTTTGTTTTGTTTTAAGGAACTTTGGAACTTATTCTAATTTATTCAACAGACAATACAGGAAACATATATTCAGCTGTATAGGTGGGGGTTTGCTTGTAGTGCACTGTATGCTTTAAATTGAATGATTCTGTTCCATAGTAACACTGAAGTCAGTATTGAACAGCATGGTGTGTGCTAGAAATGGCATTTCATTATTATGTTGAAGGAAGATTCTTACATTAGTTGTAATAAACCACAACACTAGTACATAAAGAGTAAAGAAAAATATTGTTTGAGCTTCTTTCTCAAGAAATTGATTTTCCATAGTATCTTACTTAAAGTCTTATTCTGGAAGCAGGCCAGTAGTATTTTATAAAGCAAGCACTTCTATGTTCCAGGAAATCAATCTTGAAAAGAAAGAAAAAGACACAAAAGGAACATGATTTGATGCAAAGCTGAGGTTTACTGCTGTGTCTCAGGTCAGTGGTTCTATACAGAATGTGAGCAAACATCATCACCCATGTCCAGTGCAATCACAGAGACCTGACAAGGCTAGAGACGAAAAAGACGTGAGGATGATCTGTAGTGCTAATTTGTTCAAACCCCAGGAGGAAATCATTTTTAAAGCATTTTATTTCTATGTGAAATTGGATCATGCAATTTAATTCCACACAAATCTATCATTTCCCTTAAGGGTTCTGAGGTCTTCTGATTGTCGCTTTACAGGACTGTTTATTTCATATTCATCTCTGCGTAGTCTCTCAATTTCTCCTTATAGACAATCCTTTATAAGAGCGCACAGCTTTAGGATTGGAAATAAAAGAAAACTGTTTTCTATATGTTATATATATTAAATACGTCATTTTCAGTCAAAGACAATGAGTTGAAAAATATCAGTGGGAAATGAGTAGAGAGTGCAAAACAAAAATATTTGCTATGAAAAGCTATTTCCCCAAGAATCACACAGAAACTATCTTGGAGTGGGCTTGGTAGGAGTATTCTTCAAAACATATATATTTTGAGGGGATCTAATTTTCTGTGCTAACAAATAAATAACTGTAATAATAATTATTATACATAATAATTTGCTAGAAGTTATTGCAAGTTATAAACATCTATTTGTAACATTCCAAAATACTATTAACAATAATTATTAGTCTTCATAATTCAATAATATTTAATAATTTATAGTTATTTTTAATTTATTATCTAAAAAATTCTCCCATCTACTGATGCAATAGGCAGAAGGACGTAAATACTCACTTGGAGTGGAGGTGATTGCATGGCCAGTTAAGAAAGCTTCATCCTACGAGGCCAGTAATGACACAGAGTCTGAAATGTACTTTAAAGCAGCAAGCACTATGCTGAGCAGAATCTAAACTGACTCTAATATACTCGTATACTAACATAAACTACTCCAAACCTCATAACATACATATATCCCAAGCACTTGCTAATTTGGTCCTTGGAGGCTTCTTCCTCCTTCCTCATCAACTGTCAACCCTGCTCCCTCTCCTCAACTGTGTTTCCTCCTTCTCCTCTGTCAGTCTTGATTCCTCCCCTTCTCCAGAAAATCCCGCCAGCCACTTCCTGTCCTTCTACCCAGCTGATTGGCTAAACAGCGCTTTATTGACTGTTGTTACATCCACTCACGACATTCCTGCCCATCCAGCTGTATGTTGAGGTAGTTGATCCATTGTACTTCAGTTTTGTGAAGGTGGTAAGTATGGATCTGTTTGCATTCTTACACACGCAGACATCCAGTTTGACCAGCATCGTTTGTTGAAGGTGCTGTACTGTTTCCAGTGTGTATTTCTGGGTTTTTTATAAAATATCAGGCAGCCATACATGTGTGGATTTATGGCTGCTTCTTCAACTCAATTCCACTGAGCAACACTTTTATTTATAAGCAAATACCATCTAGGTATTATTACTATAGCTGCCTAGTACAACTTGAAATCAAGAATGGTGATGCATCTAGCACTTATTTTACGTTTTAGGATTATTTTATCCACACTGAGTTTTCTGTTTATCCATATGAAGTTGAGAATTGAAAGATCTGTAAAGAATTACGTGGAATTTTGATGGGAATTTCATTGAATCTGTATTTTACTTTTTGTTGGATGTCCATTATTAGTATGCTAACCATGAGCAAGGGAGGTCTGCTCTTTCTTTGTTTCTTTGTTTCTTTGTTTGCTTGTTTGTTTGTTTGTTTCTTTCTTTCTAGATACTTAGATAGTAACTGGTTCACTCCTGTTTTTTAAATTTTTTTTGTCCACTCATTTTACATCCTGACCGCAGCCTTCGTCCTCTCCTCACAGCCCCCTCCTCTTCCATACCTGTTTTCCTCATTCTAACCTGTCCTCCTCTCAGAGAAGAGGGGGCGGTTCCCCAATGGGTACCAATATGCCCTGACATGTTAAGTTCCTGCACCCACATGGTATCTCACAACTATATGTAACTCCAGTTCCAAGGAATCCAATGCCCCCTTCTGCACTCTGCCAACTTTCATTATTCATCTTCTGTTCCACAA
>OU015747.1:1714870-1758121 GCA_907169655.1 Acomys percivali | reverse complement strand
TTATATATTGGTCCTGCCTTTGTCTCTATTCTTAACCTCTGTCACGTATTTATTCATCAGTTACATAAGTGAGAGGAAAATACATTTTTTATTTATAAGTGAAATAATATTCATACATATTTGAATTTTCTTTTAAAGTTATTAATTAATTTATTCATATTACATCCTGGTCATAGCCCCTCCTCACTTCCCTGTCCCGTGTTCCCTCCATCTCCCCTACCATCCTCCCCTATTCCTCAGAGAAGGGGAGCCCCACTTCCAGTCCATGCCAGCTCATCCAGCTGCATCACGGCTGAGCAGTTATCATCCATATATGTAATACGCTTTGAACCACATTCATCCTCCATTCTCTTCTTCCCAATTATTCTCATACTCCTGCCATCACTTTCACGTCCCAACTCCATGTGCTCTGTCTTTCAACTCTCCAAGTCCACTCAATAGTGCCTGGTGTGCGTGGATGTTGGACTATACACTAGAGCAGCAGTAGCCCGTTAGTGGCTGCGTCCCCGAATAAAACTCATACTCTATTCCTACAACCATACACATTAATCACGTATTACCTTTTCAAAG
The DNA here is from genome assembly GCA_907169655.1 of Acomys percivali. Lineage (NCBI taxonomy): Eukaryota > Metazoa > Chordata > Mammalia > Rodentia > Muridae > Acomys > Acomys percivali. The sequence continues at coordinate 1,757,551 of OU015747.1, read as the reverse complement.
TAATGGCAAAGAGGAAACGAGGGAGACAAACTGTGAAGTTTCCTATTTGAACTTGAATTTTACTCGATAGGATATCCAAACTTTCAAAGCCCACTGTTATTGGTAGACTTGTCAAGAACTTTTCGGTGTTAAACAAAATAAAACAAAACAAAAAAACAGAAATAGGGCTGGAGTTATTCAGTGGGCAAAGGCCCTTTCATGGAAACCTGATTATTATGGTTAAGTCTGGGTAAATATACATGTTGAAATGAGAGGACCAACTCTTTCAAGTTTTTTTTTTCTGACTTCCACTTCCACATTTTGTAATAAGTACATTCATAAACACACACACACACACACACACACACACACACACAAGCATACTATGCTTTTAAGTTAAGAGTTAGTATACCAGTAGTAACAGTCTTTGAAGAATACAAGCCTTGTTTTGTGTAATCTATGGGTTTGTGTTTAGATGTGTTGGAAATTAGCATAATCAGGAAGTACTTTCATTTCTAACTTTCTGAAGCAAGGGTGCACACGCACAAAGTTTGTTACTGAGGTCCCCAGAAAGACGGCTTTTTTCTTGAATTATGAAATAAGCCTTTCTCATTTAGTTTTAATGTTATCTTCAATGACACTTGTCAGTGCCGCCGCAGACAAACTGGTTCATGCTGTGATAATTAATATAAGCCTAATTTTAATGACTAATTGTACTTTTTGTGTATTTGGCATTATTTCCTGTAACACACCATGCTGCGAAGCGTGTTCACACTGAGTTAATGCCTCTCATTCACATCAACACTGAAGAAAAGCAGAAGAGTACATGATTTCTCATGAGAGCTGCTAAAGCTCCTCAAGAAAAAATAGTTTCCACTTTCATTTCCCTCTTAAGTATAAAGACCTTTTTCTAGTATTGATCAAGAATAAGTATTCAACAATCTTTTTGATGAAATTGTTTCTCAATCTTTGACTTCTGCCTGCGCCCTTTCCTGCTATTAATATAAAATATTTGAAAACACATCTTGGGAATTATAAACGTAAGTATGTCCATAGGAATTGGTATGAAAATTTTAAAAATGTATGAAATCATTCAAATATCATTCAAATTAAGTCACAGAGTCTTCAGGCTCATGAAACCCAGCAGGGGCATAATGGTTTTTCAATACTTATTGATATATAATAGGAAGAAAATACTTATCTAGAGCAAAATTTGTTTTCTGTCTCTGTCATACCTACCGAATGGTTGATCTCACATAAATCACCCCTAACTGCTGCCCTTACCGTATGACAAACTCAGTAAGACAGGAAACAAATGTCAGGTTCTTTTATAAAATAAAGAGTGCCCAAGTAGGATGAACTATACCAAATCTCTTTATACTTCCTTCTGTGATTTTAGAGCTCAAATAAATCAAGACTTGGAACATGGTTGAAACTGTAATTCTATAAACCTTGTCAGCACTTTGATATACTTCTGATATCTAGATTTTCATTCATTTTTACAAGTCCCCTACATAAAGGACATTTATTTTAACAATGAAGCTTTTGCCACACTAAAAAATGTAAGAATTTACATTTCTGTGGATTTAGAATGATTCTTTAGAGCAACTGACCATCTTGTTTGCTTACTTGGCTGTGTTGTTATGAATGATTTAATTTTGCATGTAATGGCATTACATCATTAACAGCCAATGTAATTGTTTTATTATCAAATTCCTCACTTAAAGTTTTAGCAGCAATATCTGACTACCATGAAATACTGTCAGATCTCTCAAGGGAAATGCAAATAACAAGATCCACAAAGAGGCTGTGGTGAGTGGGGCACTTACCAAAGGAGCAAAGCTTAAGGTGTGTAAAATTTATTATTCACTCTATTTCTATGCCAGTACTATGCAGTTTTATTGTTGTTGTTGTTGCTATATAGTATAGCTTAAAGTCAGAGATGGAGATCCCTCCAAAAGTTCTATTGCTGTATATGATTGTTTTAACTATTATGTATTTGTTTTGCTTTTTTTTTCATATGAAGTTTATAATTGTTCTTTCCATGTTTGTAAAGAATTGTGCTGGAATTTTTATGAAGATTGCATTGAATCTGTAGATTGCTTTTCGATAAAATGGCCATTATTACAATGTTAATTGTGCCAATCCATGAGCATGGGATATCTTTCCATCCTTGAAATCTTCTTCAATTTCTTTGTTCAGAGACTTGAAATTCTTGTTATATAGGTTTTTTTACTTGCTTTGGTTAGCGTTACACGAAGATGCTTTATATTATTTGTGGCTGTTGTGAAAGTTGTTGTTTCCCTAATTTCTTTATCAGCCAACTTGTCCTTTGTATACAGGAAGGTTACTGATTTTTTAAAAAATTAATCTTGTATACAGCCACTTTGCTGAAGGTGTTTATCAGTTGTAGGAATTTTCTGGTGGAATTGTTTTGGGGTCACGTAGGCATACTATTATATCATCTGCAAATAATAATACCTTGACTTCTTCCTTTCCAATTTGTATCCCCTTGATTTCCTTAGTTGTCTTATTGTTCTAGATACAAGAAATGGTGCTTAAATATCAACCAGAAGGGATAACAGAATAGACAGCTGCAGTGATTGTAGAGAAAGAACAAGGCTGAGGAGGGAGCACAGAAAGACATGACAGTGGAGATCAGACCTGAGGAGAACAGGGGCAGGACGACAGGAGGCCTGCAGAAAAGAGAAAGTGTGGGCAGGGTCATCTCTGTGACAATCTGGAGACTTAAGCTTCTAGGAGGATATGAGTGGGATGCTAACAAAGACTTCTAGGTGTCTGAAGACTGAAGGGTCCGCCCTTTAACTAGACAGGACTCTTAGTAGAGAGAGGGTAACACCATCCTACCCACAAAAACTTCCACCCCTAATTTACCCTGCCTACAAGATATGCAGGGATGAAGATAGAGCAGACATTGAGGGACTGTCCAAACAATGCCTGGCCCATCTTGAGACCCACCCCATGGGAGAGAGCCATCCACTGTCAACATTAATGATAGCCTGCTATGCTTGCAAACAGTAGCCTAGCAAAGTTGTCCTCTGACAGGCTCTACCCACAAGCACCTCAAAACAGATTCTGAGGGTCACAGCCAAACATTAGACAATGTGTAGGGACTCTTGTGGAAACATGAGGAGAAGAACAAAAGCATCTAGATGTGACAAGAGCTCCCCAAGAAGACCAACAGAGCCAACAACCTAGAGCCCAGAGGGGCTTGATGAGACTGAAGCACCAACCCAGGGCCATTCATCGACTGGACCTCAGTGTCCTACACAGATGTAGCTGATGGGCAGCTCAGGGTTCATGTGGGTCCTCTAGTAAGGGGAACAGAGGCTGCCTCTGATGTGTACTGTTTTGCCAACTTTTTGACCATTTTCTGTATCAAATGCAGAATACATTTTATGTACTAGATATATTTCTATGTGGAAATTTGAAAAAATTAGCACTCAGAATGTTTCAATTCCATGTTCTTTTATTTTAGAAAAGTTATTATTTTATAAAGCTTTTGTATGAGTGTGCTTTTTAACTTGTCCTGTTCACTTATGAAAAAGAAAACAACTAACTCTTTGTTTACTTCAGAAACTGGATCTTATCATGTAGCCAAGGAAATTATTAAATCTCCTATCCAACTATCTCATTAGCAAAACCAGCTCTCTAATTGCTTTGCATTTCCAAATAAATTTAAAATAAAGTCTAATTGTATTATCTTCCTCTTTTCTTTTCTTTCTCTCTATATGTCCATGGGCCCTCACTGTAATTCTTCCTATGCCCCTACTCTCAAATTGACAGCCTCTTTGTCTTTGATTATTACTACAACATAGAAATAATCCATTTAGTCCAGTTTTGTGGCTTCTGTCTATCTTATTTCAGTGATGACCATTTTGGATTAGATAACCAATTTTGGGCTCAGGGCTCATGACAGAGAGAGGATAACTCACCCTCCATCAGCAGTTATTAGCTGCAGCATTTTAAGATATGTTTTTATTTAATTTAAATAAAAATATATAATAGTCTTTTTTTCCTTTTCTCCCTCTATGCCCTCCAAGATGTTCTCCCGGGATCTCTCCTAATATTGTTCCCCTTTCTCAAATTGGTAGCCTCTTTTTCCTTGGTTCATATTGTTACATAGATACTTATGTATGTGTGCATACCTGTGGACACACACACCCACACACACACACACATCTATATATTTCATTCTGGGCCCATTTTTGTTGTTTGTGTATGGATTTCAATTTGATTATTCTGTACCAGACAAAAAATATGGGGCTCATCCCTGGGAGGAGCTAAGTCTCCTCACCTCAGAAATTACACAGAAAGTATGTAAGTGTATGCACCTCCACACAAGAGAATGAGACAGAGAGGGAAGATGAACATCCTCCCTTAGAATGGTCGGTAAGGGTAGTCCTTAAGTTATCTCAAAACAATATAGATATCTTTATTTTCTCTCAGAGATGGAAGGCAGGCCCTTATTAAATAAGACAGTGATTCTATCTGGATCTGTCTAAATTCCATTGTTCCAGAAAATACTAGGCAAACTACCAAGAGAAGGAAGCCATTAAACAGTCTATTCTATCCGTGATGCCTGTGACCCACAACAATTCCCACATGACAACATATATATAAAGGTATGATAACTGGCTGGCACTCATACTAGTGACAACTGACAGCTGTCTAATTGGCCTTAAGGGCCACTCAATAGGAAGAAACTCATGCCTGGTGCTGGAAACCTATTCAGCTGAAAGACTGTGGTCATTCACATAAGAAACCAATCTATTACGACTCCTTACTATATTCTAATTCTTCCCCTCATACCCTCGGAAAAGCATAGCTGCCAACCCTCATCAAAGAAGCATCTCTATAGGAAATCGAAGACATCAGAGAGATCCAAAACTCTACACAATTTAACAGATCTGGGAAAGCCCAGTCCCAACTGATATTTCCACATCACAGGTTCTGTATCTTATGGCTCAGGGAGCATTGCAAAGAGTGTGAAAAAAAAATGATGAAAGGCATATACCAGGAATTGTGGTGTGAAACCATCTTTCCTAGAAACGTTTGCATCAACAACACTGACAAGTTGGACTCAGTGGCTGTATCAGTGGGCATGCTCACATTGGAAGGGGGGAAATTTCAAAGGGCTCATCTTTAGAGAAAGAACAATAAGCAATTGATTGAACAGTCTTAAAAAATCGAATGTAATGCAAAAAAAAAAACAGAATAGGGAAAAGAAAAGAATGCTAAATTTTCTTATAAGATATGATCTAATTATGTAGGTTAGTTTAGTCAACTTCAAGGAAACCTGGACTTACATGGGAAGCAGAGTCTCAGTGAAAGAATTGTCCCTATCAAGTTGTCTTCTGGGCATTTCTGTAGAAGTTTTTTTCTTCATTGATGATTGATGTGAGAAGGTCCAGCCCACTGTACGTGGTGCAAGCCATTGGGAAGAAGGGTGTAAGTTTTTCCCTCCCATGGTTCATGACATTGCAGCCCCTTGAGTTCCTGCCATAGCATCCCTTAATGATTGCCTATAATCTGGACATGAAAGCCAAATTAACCCTTTATTCCTCAGGTTGTTTTCAGTCATAGTATTTATCACAGCAATATAAAGGAAACTAGGACATTAACCATCCAGTTTCATGCCTTAATTGAAGTCTAATTTCCTTTCCTGATATAAACTCTCATGCAAGGTTTTTTGAAGAGTAATTAAAATTGAATCAGGCATATCTATTTCTAACCATTAAGTAACAGTGTCATGAAATAAAATTTATTATTTGTGACAGCTCAAAGAAAACAGAGACTTCTTGAAATAGATATTCCTAATGATTTCACATAAATTCTGAGACTGGAGAAAGTTAAAGCTGCAGACATAAGTTAGTATTTTTTTTTCTTTATGGTATATACTGTGCACATAGAGCATGATGATTTGATATAAACATAGGTAGCTGAGTAGTTATTTTCATCAAGAAAATTAACAAATTTAACGCTTCACATGGTGAGATACCAGAACTAAAATTGGATTTCAGGGTTAGTGGGGCAAAGGTTAAGAAATAGGCCTAAAAAAGAAAAGAAAAGAAAAGAAATAGGCCTATAGGAGATAATCTGGCCAGTTGAAAAGAGCAGCCCCACCAGAGATAGTGTTGCGTAGTGACTGACCCAAAGGGTTCCACCCGAGATAGAGATGATAAGAGACCCAATTTTACGGCCACATTCCTTCCTGCTCACTGGAGGGAGGGTTAAAAGAAACCAAGCTTGTCCTTGGACAAGGTAGTGAACAAAGAAAGCTAAGCCATGGGTGGTCTTGGAGCCTCTTTCTGTAGCCTGTCACCTTTAGACATTAGACCTCTTTATGTAACTCACCCAATAGATGCTTGCCAGGTTGGACCTCCCCTGGTTTTGGGGAGCTGGGAGGGATAGGAACCTATAAATTTACCCTAAGCCCAGAGACAGAGGCTCTTTCTGGATATCACTGTGTTGGTGTCTGGTCAGAGCTCAGCTCTGAATAGATTAAAGGTCCTCATGTATATCGCATTGGTATCGAGTCCTGGTGGATTTATGGGGGGTCTCATGATCTGGGTACAGCAATAGTTGTTATCATTTTGTGAGAACATCATGAATGCCCTAAATAAATCAGTAATTTATAATTATTTAATTAATTTATTTTAATTATACATAGTAGTGGGTGTGGTAATGACACATTTATAGAGATACATGATCTATTTTGAACATATTTATTCTCTTTCAGAACCTGGGTTATCCCACGTTAACATTCTTGTCTCTTATAATTTTACCGATCCTCTTTTCCCAATTTGTTTCCATTCAAATTATATATCCTTATTTTATCTACTCTCTCCCTCCCTCTCTCTCCCTCTCTTTCTCTCTCCCTCCCTCTCTCTCTCTCTCTCTCTCTCTCTCTCTCTCTCTCTCTCTCTCTCTCTCTCTCTCTCTCTCTCTCTCACACACACACACACACACACACACACACACACACACACACATCTATCTATCCATCTATCTTTTATTTTTAAGATCCAATGAATTTCATTAAGCCTTAATTAAAGGTCATGGGCACTTACTGGTGGCTATAACGCTCAAGAAAATCTTTCTTCTCAAACACAATCTTTAGTAAAGTATCAAATACAATTTTATTTTATTCTTATGTGATTATTTAGATTTCTAAGCTTCTTTATCCTGATACAGATACCAGAAAGCCCTACTTTGTACATAACACTCAATATTATAAAGATTAATAGAGCCAGCCTGTGGCACACTCCTTTAATCACAGCACTCTGGGGGCAGAGGCAGACATATCTCTGTGAGTTAGAGGCCAGGCTGGTCTACAGAGTGAGTTCCAGGACATCCATGGCTACACAGGGAAATCTTGTCTCAGAAACACAAAACAAAACAAACAAACAAAGAAGACTAAGAGATTCTGAAGTTTGTTATTCTATTCTTTTCTATATTTTCTCTTCACTGTTCATTTAAAGTAAAAGTTTATTTACTTAATTAAAATAATATGTGCATGTTTGTTCTTTGACATTCACATATCTCAACAGTGCTCCTTAATTATATACATCAAGTTCCTCCTTTTTGTTTAGTTTACTTTTTAATACAGCTTAATTGTATCATTAAATGTTTTTATTGGACAGTTTATTATATTCTATATTTACTTGGTTAAGTCATATTTTGTGATTTCCAAAAAATTTGATATTTTCCCTCCTCTGAGGATGATCTAGAATTTTCAGCCATTTTCACCCATAAGTATACACAAAAATCTACTAATATTGTTCAAAAATATTGCAACCTTTTTTAAAAGAAGGCATAAATTAAAGGAATGGATATTAGAAAAATGAATTTAAGCAAGTTGTTGGAGTGCTCATTTTTGTAAACCATTGACTGGCTTGAATTTTGAATTCATTTTATACTATTTTGTATCATTTCATAGTACGTTTGATCTTTGAACAAAATTATATTGTTTGAAATCTTAAATTACTTGTTTAAAATTGTAATTTAAATTGTTTCAAATAAGAAACTCACAGACTTAGGAAACAAGAAGCCTAAGGTTTAGAAATGTTGATTATAGCAGATTTTATGTAGAAAAAAATTAGTAGTGTAGTCTCTTTAACAGAAATCAGAGATAGTAGAAATGTCTGAACTGAATGCAGCCAGTTGCCATAGTAACAGCCCTCAAATGATGGAAATCTTTGTGAATCTTTCTTTGTTCAACTTTCCATCCTAGTTAAAAATGAAGAGATTGAAGTTCATGCAGCCAAGAAGATATCACAAATGAGAAAATCTTCTTGAGCTTAACTCTATTAGCAGATAGCAGTGTGGAAACAATGTTGGATCTTTGAAGGACAGAAGCTTAATCAAACATTTATAGCTGACCCAGGAGTGTGAACAGGATTCTAATTAAGTGGTGCATTTAAATGGCTGGATTTTAATACTTGAATTCATAGCATAATTAGCTCTTCTCTGTGCTTAACATAAATGATTATAAGTGGTTAAGAAAGAAGCCACAGGTTCTGTCAGGGGAAATAGTCTAGTATTCATATTGTCATTTGCAAACATAAACTATATAAGAATCAAGAATCTTACCAGGTGTATGGGGCATATCATATTTCTTATCTTTTTTCATTTTCTAAAGATGATTCATTTTTAATTTTTAAAAATTAGTTCATTTTACATCCTGGTTTTAGCCTCTTCCCTGATTAGCATCCTGCCCCACCTGCCCTCCCTCATTCCCCTCCTCCCTCCCCTAGTCCTCAAAAACAGGAACTCTCCTCTCCTAACATCTGACCTCAGTCTATCAGTCTCATTTGGACTGTCTGTAATCTCTTCTCCTGTGCCCTGGCAAGGCTGCCCCACCGGGGGGATGTGATCCATGAGTGGGGATCAGAGGTCGTGTCGGAAGTAGTCCCTCCTCCCCGTATTAGGGGATCCACAAGGAGACTGTGGTACCTATCTACCACACCTGAGCAGAGGGTCTAGGTTACCACCACAGTACAATGCACAGACCTTAAAAAGCTAAATAACAAGGTTAACCCTAAGGAGAATGCTTAATTTGTATACAGAAGGGCAAATGGAGTAGACACAGGAAGCAGTTGAAGAGAAGGAAGAGAACAGAGGTCTACCAGAGAGGTCATCTGAAAGACTCCACACACCCGGGAATTTGGGGTGGAGCACGGGGAGTCTCATGGGAGAGTTGGGAGATAGAAAAACCTAAAAGGGACAAGAGCTCCACTAGGAGACTCACGGAGCCAACAAATCCGGACAGTGGAGACGGAGGCTACAGAGACTGATGTACCAACCAAGGGCCGTGCATGGTGAGAACATCGTATCTTATTAGTACGTTATATAGTGATGAGGAATGCACTGAATCTATGGGAAACTATTCCTATATTTAGGGATATGGTATAATTTCTCAATGTAATAAGTATCTTCCATTAAATAAGAATGTGGTAAAATGATGACATATAACACATAAATGCACGACAGATCTAGCTAGTCAGGAGTTGATAACTGAGTGTGTAAAACCCTCAAATTATTTTTTGTGACCACCACACTCCACTTTAAACAATCTCAGAATAAGCCGTATGGAATCTCTCAAGAAGGAAAGAGCACTGAAAACCATTTTTATAATAACTTTTGACTCTCTCTCTTTGTAAATGCCACTGTGGCTTTAATAATTGAAGATAGTAAAATCAAATTGCAGCTTTCTTTAAACTTAAGACAAATGAAAGAGATAAATCTTTCTGAAAAAAAGACCACTATATTATGAGTATGTAGGCGTACACAGCTTTAGATTAGTCATAGTAATTAGAAGCCTAAACCATTACTCCAGAAAAGACGCCCTTGCTAACTTGATCATGGTAGTAAGGTTGTTATGTATGAGAGGAGAGATAGAGGGGAGAGAAAACGTTCAAAAGGATTTACGTGACCACATCAGCAGGTTGGGGGTTGCTAGTAGATATTGGGAAGGGATGAAAAGAGATAAATCAATGTTGAATTACTTTCCTATATTGCATGTAACTGTTCAAACTATTCCAACTCAAGATAATCTGAGCACATGAAAGAAACTATGTTAGTAACATTTTGATCCCATTGTTTCCCTTCTCCTGATGTTCTCCCACCTTAGGAGAGGCGAGGAAGGAAACTGTCATTATTCATTTCACTGTGATTTGTTTGCACTGAGCACAGTGTAGGAAAGAGGGTGCTGGAAAGTGCGGAGGAAGTGGTAAAAATGCCCCACACTCTTGCTAATCTGCAAGATGTGAAGCTCAAATACTTCTCCACTTGTGATGTCCTTTTTCTATAATCCTTCAGTGACAGCCACTAACATACTCTGAAAACAAACGGCTTCCAGAATTTTCTTTTATTCATTTTACTTTCATTTACATAACATAATGAGTTAACTATTGTACAGTTAAAGGCACTGCGAATTCCCACGACAACCTTTCATTTTCAAACATATCTCTGTGTTCCTTTGAGTAATTTGCACATCATTCAAATTACAACCATGACATCCTATCTTCCACATGCCATACTAACTCTCTGTTCTGTTGGATAGAGCTCTATGTATACTTTTGATTAATTACCTCATATTTGTTGCTAAAGATTGTGTTTTGTCCTGTGCTTTCCCTTTTGAGTCAAATGTAAGTAAACAAACTATAAACAACCTCATAAACACTTGAAGAAGCTGGTTTTACCAAACCAATCTGTATTACATGATAAAGATAAAATGAGTAACACTAAAACTATTTGAATAATCTCTACGAAAAACTTTTATTTTATAATAGCTCTAAATACATAGATTTAAATTTTGTTTAATTTGAATGACTCCACAAGGAAGGATACTGTTCCTCCTAGCTAGAGACCATATGCTATCAAATAAAAAGCCCAATAGCACATGTGGTATATGTCTCTTTGAGCTATTGATAAGGTAGGATTCAAGAAACTCTTTACACAACGCAACCTATTGACATTGCTCTTGTTTATCCACCAGAAGTTTTAGCAAAAGTCTATTGGTGAAATCACCATACACATTATCATAGGATTTGTAGACACCAAGCAGCAACTGGAAACTCCACCCCTAATGGCCAAGTTTCTCCTTGCCATGAGTTGCTTGGCAACTGTGTAGAGGTGACGCGTCTGTCTCAGGTGAGAACTAGGCAAACAATAACTAAACTGACAAGACCTACTCATTCATGCAATAGTGAAATTAATGACTTGGGGAGCAACCCGTGGTCATTCTAATTAAATGTAAGGTCTGATCCACAGGAAGAAATCCGTGTTCATGTTCTAATTCTGCTCCAAATCTAGAAGCATACACCCTGGGTATGAACCTACTGCTATCATTTTGCTAATCAGACACAGTATCCAACTTCCTTGTAAATATCCTTCATGGCAGATTAGTGCATCTCTCCTCAACTCCTCAGCTTATTGTTTCCCTTGCTGGAATTTAACACGGAGACACAAAATGACCAAACTATGGAGATGAAGTGTCTGTGTGATGTCAATCTCCAAATGTAGTATACCACTAGGAAACATTGTGAAAAGGCAGAAAGAGAGATTATAATAGTCTGAGATCAGGGAAGAATACCACAAAGCAGTATTTTCTGAACATTTAAGAGTTATGGTGGCTTACAGAAGACTTGCACATGGTTACACAGCCCACATTTCATCATGGATGGTGGGTTTCCTTCATGGCTTTACTCTTTTGTCCCATTAATTAATTTACTTACTTTACACCCCAATCACATCTCCCCTCCTCTTCTCACCTTCTCCTCACAGAAGAAGCTGTCTTGTATGATTATCAGTCTGCCTTGGCATATCAAAAAAACAGGAGGACTACACACGTTTTCTCCTACCAAGGTTAAACATGACACAGCCCTGTTAGGGGAAGGGATCCGAAGGTAGTCAACAGATTCAGAGACAGTCCCAGCACCAGATATTAGGGACTCACAGGAAGACCAAGCTGTACATCTGTTACACTTAACTGAGAAGCTACTGACAGTCCATGGCTGTTTGAGGATTGTCAGTTTTCTTCAGGGACTTTATCCCTGGTAGGATACACATACTACAATGGACAGTTTTATATACTAATAGAACTCAGTGAGTTTAATAAACACATACACACAAACCCACAGTATACACACATAAACACACACACATATATCACTCTCTGTAAATGTGTGTGTATGTGTGCGTGTGTGCGTGTGTGTGTGTGTGCGTGTGCATGTGCGTGTGCGTGTGTGTGTGTGTGTGTGTGTGTGTGTGTAACACAAAGTTGGTAGAGGAATGTGGGGAAGTTGTCAAGAGAATGGCGTTTTCATAACCTACTCTTTCACTGTACTCTTTAGTTTTTTGAAGATAATATAATAGCTTATATCAAGAGATTAATACAGTTTCTGCATAACTTTTGTGTGTATATCAACATTGAACATCCTCAAAATGTGAAAGATATTATGATAATATTTTGCACATTAAGTATATAAATTCCAGAAATTCTAATATATTGACCAACATTGCCATATACTAAATTACAAAATAATAACTTCAACAGGATTTACTGGCTCCATAATTGGCACACGCCTCATTACTGTAAATATTTACAGCGTGTATACACACAATATTACAATTTAATTGTTAGGGATAAACATATTAGCAATTCTTCATATTAGTATGATAAGAAAATACTAAGCTTCTTAAAAAGAAAATCTGCTCTTGGAAAGAAAAATAGGAAGCATACATTTACCGTATCAGTCCTTTACAAGGAAAAAAAAAATTGGACTGAACAGAGAGAAACAGTGGGTCACCTCAGAAAAGGACAGTATTTACATGAGACTATGCCAGGTAAGAACAGTAGCATTGCCACCCTGCAACCACCGCCTATCATATTTAGAATGATATTTAGAAGGATAAGATTTGGAAAATGGATATGCCTTGGCAGTGCTGGATTTAAATAGGAAGACTTTGCAAGTACTTTTCACTGATATTTTCTCTGAGAGTGTTTTCTTCATCAAAAGCAATTAAACTGTCAGCAGCACAGGTAATGCAGATGCAAATGACTCTGGGTCTCGCAACAGAGTACAGAGATTTCTGTAAGCAAAGAGGAGTCTTGGGAGCATTGTGAACATAGAGCAGCTGCCTTTGCATTCTGTCAAAGAGACAGATTGAGGGTTAGGTATGCTGCTGGTGCTGCCGTTGAATCCTAGTAGGGTACAGTTGCTGCACATTACACTTATGTGCCATTATTTTATTCATATCAATATTTCACTCATACCACTGAAGATTCCAAGGAAATCATTTGCCATGTGTTCACATTAGTCTTTCCCTAGTAGCACTGTCCCATGAGAAGTAATACGACTTAAAGTATTTGACACAGGCTTCAAGGCTGACGTCCCTTCCTTCAAACCCACACACGCCATTTCCTTTTATCTTAGCATGAATAAAGGACACAAAGATTTCAGTCTTATATATGAAAGGTAATTATTTATACCTGTGGTTTCCAATCATGTGAAGTTTTATGACATAGCTTTAAGAAAGATTTCTATGCAATTTTTGTTTACTTATTTAGATATTGTGACGTCTACTAGGGTTGTTTTGTTTGAGATTAAAATTTACAAAATAACTCTGGAAATATAATCACTGGTCAGTATTACTCTGTGATCTTTTATTTATTTTAAAAGGCAGATTATAAGCAGGGTGTGGTGGTGCACACCTGTAGCCCAGAACTCAGGAAGGCAGAGGCAGGTGGATCTCTGTGAGTTTGAGGATCACCGGGTCTACAAAGTGAGTCCAGGACAGCTAACGCTACACAGAGAAACCCTGTCTTGAAAAACAGAAAAAACAGATTTTATTATGGTTTATTACTGAATGATTTTTTCTTTCTTCATACATAAGAAATAAGGTATAGAATCCTAAAATATTTAAGAAAAAAACCAAAGTTTTAAAAAAATGTCTTATATGTATTTATTTGTTATTGATCTCTGTGTGTGGGCATGCCCATGCCACGGCATGCTTGCAGAGTTCTAAGTACAACTTGTGGGAGCTGTTTTTCTCTCTTTCTCTCTGATGTCTGTATCACTGGGGTTAAACTCACATCATCAGGCGTGGTAGTATGTGGCTTATGTGGTGAGCAACCAGGCTGCCCCAAGATTTCTACATTTTTAATTATTTAGGTATGCTAAAATTGCACCCTCATTTAAATGCAATGTGATCTTTAAATAATTTCTTTTAAAATAATGCTCAGTTTTGCTTTAAAATTACCTTTTATTTTAATATATAGTTAATTGTAATGTTACCAACTGACTTGGGCTTCTAAATGTCAGAAGTAGACACTCTATTTCACAGAAGAAAATGTCATCTGTGATAGTGTGGCTTCATCCTTATGACCTGAAGTCTACACAGACAGCTCTTTAGTATCAATTCTATTTATTCTATGCATCAAGGCTATTGATTATCAAATATAAACTATAAACCATAGAAAAAAGCTATGGATCAGTGTAGGATGGATCAGTGTAGGATAGCACTAACCAAAAGATCATGACTAAGCTTATTTATGCTGTATTACTGGATTCGGTATCCATATTGATGTTTCTTTCTGTGGGAATCCATGCTATGATCTATTGCTGTGCATACCTTTCCATTCCCAAAATTTGTAAACTTACAACAAGAAATGTTTATTACCTCATGATTTCTTTGGGTCAGGAAATGTAAAAATAAAATCTTATCTAAAAGGAAAGAGCCTGAAGTAAAAATGAGTCTCCTGCTTCACAAAAGCGATTGCTTCTGTTGGCATTTCCCTTGCATCAGAAAAAAAAAAAAAAAAAAAAAGCAAGCATAGCTGTGGTTTAACATGACCAGCTCATATTTCAAGTTGGCAGAAGAGCATGACATCATGGTGATAATATCCTGTTTTTGGAGGCAACATTGAGTGGGGCATGGAGTAGTCCTATATATTTTAGGAATTTACCAAAATGTGTAGGAATGTTAAACTAGCTGCGACAATGATTAAATTGTTGAATATAAAACTTAAGTTGCAACATTGATCCTTGGGTATTGGAGATGCTGGGAACCATGGAAAATCCCCTGATAAGCTGTAAGAATGAAATACAGCCTCCCTAAGGGGATGTATACATGTGGTGCAGGCATCAAAGCTGGATGAAGCTAACCATGCCTTCTGGAACTCAGTTATTATCGTCACAAGCCTCAAATGCTAAGCACTGAATTGAAGAATTTAGTGTTTGCTTTGCTTTAGTTTTTTTTTTTTTTTCCAATTTTTAGCCGCTAAGTCCTGTGTCTGAGTTCCTACAGTTTGGAAAAAGAGTATCTATTCTGTGCCACTGTATGTTGGATGAATGTTACTTAGTTTTTATTTATAGGAGCTCAGAATCAAGAAATTACTTTGACTCTTGGATGAAATTGGGAGTCTTGGCCTTTAAACTGTTGGGATTATTAAATACTTTGTGACTTTTGGATTAAAATTTGAATTATGAAATGAACATGAAACTTTGAGGAGCCTGTCTGTAAGATTTTGATGTGAAGTTTTGCGCATGTACGGAATTTGCAAAGAGTGGGATAGTGATTATTAATCTCAATTTAAACTTAATGAAGTGGAGTATCCCCTGAAAGATAGGTCTTTGGACACACTGTGGGATATTGTCTTGGTTAAGTTAGATGAGGTAGGAAAACCTGAGAAATGTGGGTTTTCTATTCCCTAAGATGAAATTCCAGACTGTGTAGAAAAGTAGAATGTGAGTTGAACAGAGGTATTCATCTCTTTCTTATTCCTGATTGGAATGCAATCTAACCAACTCAGACTCCTGCTACCTTGACTTTGTTGAGATACTGAACTTTATCTCTGATCTGTAAGCCTCATTTCTTTACTAGATGTGCATACTGAATGACAATAGCAATCTGGTTTTCTTACAAACTTGTTTTATGCAATATAGTTAATCAAATACTAACGGAATATAACCTAGAGTTTGCATTTTAAACACATAGATAATAAACTAAAGTATGAATTAAAGTTCATGATGTAATGGTGGAATGATGAACATTTGAGTGGATAGTATAAAGAAAATGCCGAACTTATTAGGGAAAAAATTAGAAATTAGACCCCCCCAACTAAGTTATATTTCACATGAATTAGAGATACCAATGCAATCTTTAAAAAAAGCAAGAAATTAGTTATCATCAAATAAATGTAACAGAAACCCCTAGCAGTCTTCAAAGAACAAAATAATAAGACAAATATGCTTCATTATATCAATTAGTGCCTATGTTTAAAAAAAACTCAGATGTAGTTAAATCAAATACAACTTAATGAAAATGAGGGTTACAGGTTTACCACTCTAGTTCTAGGCATGCAAATAATACACATAAATAAAAAGCCAAAGAATCAGTAGAAAATTTATAGGAAAAGAAATAATAGGTAAATGATAACTTGAAAGGCTCATAGTATGGGAAAAGATATCAAACCTTTCTTAATCAAGAAATCAATAATATAACATGTTGCGTCAAATAGAATAGATGTTTGAGTCAAGTATTAGCTAAAATAAAAAAAAATGATTAAGTAAAATGACTATGCAAATGAAAAATAAATTAAAATAACCTGTGTAGGAAAGTAAGAATCAAAGATTTATATCAGATTTATTTCATGATTCACACATACGGTGAAAATTAAAGCCAGGATATTCCTGGCTTTTAAACTCGATAAAGAGTTTTGGGGCCATAGAGACATCTCAGTTGGTAGACCACTTGCCCTGAAAGTGTGCACATGTAAGACTGGAGTGCAAACATCCATGTAAAACACCTGCTCTAGTCATTGTAACCTTTATATCAAAGTTTTTGAGGGCAAGCCAAACTTACCTTCGAAGACTTTTCAGGACATTTACCTGACAGATTGGAGCTATCATTCTGTCCAACAGGGGACTTTGAAAATGTTAACAAGGGTCCTCCTGCATGTATTTTCATATCAACAGCTATAAATCTAAGAAGAAGAGGTACATGTGAGAGTGTGAACATGAAGGACAGGATTGGAGAACAAGATACATCAGCCCAGTTTCCTGGTAAGGGAGGGCTTTCATGGGACATGTCCATTGGGCTAGTATGCAGATATAAGTGAGTATATACCATTTGAGTCTTTCTGCTTCTGGGTTAACTCACTCATTATGATCATATACAGAGGGAGGTAATCCCTCTGAGGAACAGTCATAGGGGAGGGGAATAAGGGGAAAATGGGAGGGAGGGGAGAATGGGAGGATACAAGGGATGGGATAACCATAGAGATGTAACAAGAATAAATTAATTAAAAAAAAAAAAGATACATCAGCCCGTTGAAGGGAACACTGCTATCTAGGGAAAAAGAGAATATTTCACGTTGGCTTTTGCTTTGAGGATATTCCTGAAATTCACATTATTGTTAGGCTGATGATGTGTTAGTGTCTGGAACATCTTCCTTTGGCTGGATTATTTTTACTGTACCTGCTACAATGAGTATTACTGTTTGGAAATAATACTCAAGTAAACCCAACTGTAAAAAAGCCTAGGTTGGGCCATGCACTGGTTGGCTATTCCTGGGATCTCTGCTCTATTTGCTCTATCTATATCCCTGCACATCTTGTTGCAAGGTGAATTTTGAGTCCAAGTTTTTGTGAGTGGATTGGTGCTCCCCTCCCTCTACTAGGAGAATTGTCTAGATAGACGGTGTCCTCTTCCGTCTCTATGGTCCCGGCTACTAGGAGTCTTTGATAGAGTCTGTCTTATATCCCCCTGGGAGCTTACCCTGACTAAAATCTCCAGATTGTCACAGAGATGTGCCTGCCCACAGATCCTCCTTTCTCTCCTGGCCTTTTGTCCTCCTGCCTCTGATCTCCCCAGGCTGATCTCTACCCTCACATCTTTCTATGATTTCTCTCCTACTTTGTTCCTCCTCTTCAGCCACTACCTCTGTCAATTCCATTTCCCCTTCTGTGTGAGATTTAACCATCCTCCCTTACATCCTCCTTGTTATAATCTTTTTGGGTTTGTGCACTTGGGAATATTTGTCCTGTACTATATGAATAAAATCCATTTATAAGTGAGTACATAATGTGTATCTTTCCTTGTCTGGTTACCTCACCCAGGGTGATCTTTTCCGGTTCCATTCATTTGCCTGCAAATTTCATGATATGTTTTTTAAATAACTGAGTAGTATTCCATTAAGTAAATGTACCACAGTTTCTTTATCCATTCTTCAGCTAGGACAGCTAGGTTGTTTCCAGATTCTGGTTATTACAAATAAATCTGCTATAAACATAATTGAGCAAGTGTCCATGTTGTATGGTAGAACATCTTTTGGGTATATACCCAAGACCCAAGCCATGAGAGAGAACCAAATCCTGGCACTACTAATGATATTCTGCTTTGGTTGCAGACAAAAGCCTAGCAGAGTTGTCCTCTGAGAAGTTGTACCCAGCAGCACCTCAAAACAGAAACTGAGACTCACAGGCAAGCATTGGGTGATGCAGAGCAATCCTTGTGGAAAAGTGGGCAGTGGGAGGTTAAAAGGACCTGGAGGTAACAGGAGCCTCAGAAGAAGAACAACAGAGCCAACTAACCAGGTCCCATGCTGAGATCGAAGCACTAGCCAAGGACCTGGCATGGACTGGACCTAAGCCCCCTGGAAAGATACAGCACAGGTGAAGGTAAATTTAGAATGTGCTGGAACAAGAGTCAAAATTGAGACGATGTAAACTAGGCAGAGAATGAGAAGAGAAAGGTAAATAGGAAATGAGCATTCAGATGAAAAGGGGTCATGAAGTCTTGAATGAAATATGTCATGGAGCATGAACGAATGCTGCCATGGAGACTTGAAGCTTCCAAATTCTAACTCGTATCATTTACAGAATAAGATGTCGAGTGCCTATAGAATTCACAGAAAGCTAATGAAGTATATTTCTTTTATTAAATTGATTTTCACTTCCTAATAGGTAGTGCCTCATTTGACAATTCCAGTGTCTTAATATAGTTAATCATAATCTAAGCTATTCTTTATGCATTTTTTTGCTATGTAGTGATTTTGGTAAATATCAAATATTGGAATTGTAAATCAATGCTTTACATATTTTAGATTACATCATATTAGTATTTTACATGCATGGTATATAATCACTAAGAAGTGGATATTAGCTCAACATAGATTTCCTCTGCGAGATTCTACCCAGAGAGGGATTGGGACAGATACTGGGCACACTGCTGGACTTTGGGTGGACTTCTGAGAGTAGTATGGAATAACAGGGGACTGGAAGGACCCAGAGGGTTCAGAAGCCCCACAAGGAGACCATCAAGGCCAGAGGATCTGGGCCCAGGGGTATCTGCACAAACTGATGCACCAATCAAGGACAATGCATCCAGTAAGCCTAGACCTCCTGTTCAGATCCAGCCAATGGACATCTCATTCTCCACTGTTCTGTGTAGAGTGGGGACTGCCTCTAACATGAACTCTGGTGCCCCCAATTTGATCACTTCCCCCTTGTGGGGAGGCCCAGTGGCACACAAAGGAAGGGGAAGCAGGCTATCTGGATGAGACCTGATAGGCTGTGGTCATTTGGTGGGGGAAGAGGTCCCATTCTGTCAGAGGTCTAAAGTAGGGGAATAGGGCAGAAGAGAGATGGAGGGTGGGAATGGGAAGATACAAGTGAATGGATAACAATCAGGATGTAATCTGAATAAAATAAAATAAGTTTTTAAAAATTAAAAAGTAGCCTCGTGCGGTGGTGCATGCCTGCCTCTAATCCCAGAACTGAAATTATATATATAATCAATCTTAGAGCAATGACATGAAAAATTAAATAAATTGCTTAATGCTCATGAGAATATTTTGTATATTTAACACTGTAACTATAACACTTTTGAAAAAGCATGAAAGGTTATTTTCCAATTTAGAGGAAATACTGGCTAAGGATCTTCATAAATATATAGTTTTCCTACATAGATACTAAATAGTAAATACAACAACGTGATTGCACACTAAGATGATTTCCTTGCCTATTCAGTGCCCTCAATAGAGCCAAGGAAGGTCCTAATTAATAAGGGAGTTTCACCTCACAAGACTGTGCCAAAATAGGACTAAAATCCTGGGAAACTCATTCAAACCCTTCGACCTCATCTGTGTGTAACGAACCATAGCTAATGCTTCCGAATAAACAAGGTCCTTAAAATACGGGAAACTTCACATAGCATCCTCCTCAACTGCACAGACAGAAGAAAGAAGGTGACCACCAATACTCTTCAGAATTGTAAAGCAAGGAACAATGAACAGGAAGCAGAAAACTTTAGTTAGCCAAACATAAGTAAAATAATATTTTATAAAATTAGTAACACTAGATGTATAATGTGAGTCTGAATGCTGGATTCTCAGAAGATAAATGTACAAACATAAGACAAGATAAAAAACATGAGTTAATCTTTAAATCAACGTGTTACATGAAAGTAGTCAATTACAAAAGAAAACATATTGTATGATTCAATTTACATGATACTTCTTAAGAAATATGTTGTCCAAATATCAATGCCTAAATTCCAGAAGGAAAAAATAATATCTAAACACTTAAGAGTCTCCAAATATCGTGATTGTTTTCCTTTACCTCATAAAATGCTAATGCATTTTGAATTGATTACTTTAATTATATACTTTGCTGGACACATAGCCCAAAAGTCAACATCATCAATTTCTAAAACTGGATGCTTGAGCAATCACATGGACCGGGCCAATGAGATAACATAGCAAGCAGGAGTGTTTGGCACCACCCCTGGTCAGCTGAGTCCAATCTCTCTGAACCATGTGGGAGAGTGAGCCAAGAGAATCCAAAAGATTTTCTGTAATCTGCCCCTCTGCCCCTCATGACTGCACCAGAGTATGTGAATTTGAAGGTACAGCTTGAATGGTCTCAGTTGGATCCTTGAGACCTATTCACACAGTGGTAAGAGGGAACCAAAAGCTATACTCTGACTTCCATTAATATGCCTTGGCATCTATATGTCCTCACATAACACACACACACACACACACACACACACACACACACACACACACACACGCACTGAATCAATCGCTCAATCAATGAAAAGCAATTTAAAGATATTCCTTTGTTAGTCAATTTAGTTATGAAGAAAAACATTAATCATGAATTTCCTCCCCTCTAATGAATGTCCATGTTATTAACACTTAACATTAATTAGGTACTGCCATAACACAGGTTGGGTTTGTATCATAGAATTCAGTCAATGAAATGGATATTATTTCTACATTAATGAAGAAAAGTACCACAGTCACAATGCTCACAAAACTGCTCAAAGGCTGTGGACACCAAGTTTGTCCCAGGCCCTAGGCTGCTTTCTGCATTTCTAAGATGTGGCTTTCTGTTGTGACTCTCATCCCAGTGCCATTTGTCTTCAGCCTTCCCCACCACCAAACTCTGGTGCTCCAGGGCCACGAGCTGTCCCTTTTCTGTTCCTAATTGGTCAATCATTTATGCTTTTCACCAACATTATCTACCTCCCCATTTCCCCCCCGTGTACCACTGATAATTTATGGCAAAATAGTATTCTGGATCAACCCAAGAACCACATCCATTTAGTGCAAATACCTTTCTTGAACTTTCTGGTTTTGCTTTCTGATTGGCAAACATGGCTACTTCCCAACATGATAGGGACATTGATGTTGTCTGGCTGCTAGCCTCTGAAGCAGTCATAACATCTGTAACTATTGACTATGCTTTTCACTCTTTTCCCTTGTATTTTTTTCTGTTAAAGCAAATCTTTATGTTTTTTCCTTTTTCTTTTCTTTCTTTCCTTTTTCTTTTTTCTGTTTTTTTTTTTTAAAAAACAGAATTTCTCTGTGTAGCAGAGCCCTGATTGTCCTGAACCCATGTTGTACATTAGGAGTGCCTTGAACTCACAGGTAATTGCTTGGCTCTACCTCCTGCAGTTCTGGTATTAAAAGAATGTGCCACAGTGCCAAGCCCTGTCTTCCTTCTCATAATGTTCTCAAACTCTGGGCCTTCCTTGGAACTCATGATGAAATGGGAAAGCCCTTGCAGAAATTCAGGTTTCTCAGGTCCCATTCTGAGATATGGATTTGCTGCTTTAGGGGAAATCCTGTGAGCCTGTTGCTTCTGTATGCTTGTGGTAGATCCAAGCACAGAACCCATAATTACATTATGCAAAACTGCCATCACCCTATGGCTTGCCAGTGTTTCTTGGCCCTACTTTTCCCTTGGTGTGACTTCTAACCCCATCACTATCCTGTGAGATCCTGTCTGTGCATATATTCGCACCGAATCAATCATCATGTCTTCTTTCCTACTTTTTTCTAGGAGGCCACTGCCTCTACCCAGGGTCTCCAATTCACTACTTATCACTGATCATTCCCATAGGCTCCCTAGAACTGTTCTATAACTGCTAGGCGCCTCCCGTCTCTTTTCTCCAGGTAATACTCCGCAAGTCTCCAATTACATCCTCCAAAGTCCATTGTGTGCAATTAGCATCTTCTTCTTCAACCTCCTATGACTATGACTAAAGAATCAAGTTAATAAATATCTCATGAGCCCTGTGTTCGTGAGTATTATTCCTTGGCCACAGTTAGTTTCCCTGTGTATGTCTCTAACAACTCTGATGCTCATCCCAGCCATCCAGATCTCAGTTCCCTGTCGGTCCCTCGGACTCCTGTCTCTCCTTCCTTGTATTAAAGCCTCCTCTTAGCAGGCCTCTATGAGGAGCAGAGGAAGCCATGAGTGTGTTAGTGAATGTGTATAATTAAAATGAACACAACCACACCAATAACACCCTTGGACCCATGGTATTTATACACCCTGGACACAAGAAGAATGACAAAATCTTCCTCCAGAGACTAAGTATGAGTGTTTATGGATTATTCACTAATGTATACAAAGACTAAGAATTGTAGCTTTGTCCTGTTCCATGATGTTCAGTGTCTAAGACAATTCAACACAGAGACTACCTATTGAAACTAGCTAGATACCTCCTCCCTCTGAGTTGTATATAATATAAACACATAAAGTTCTGGCTACAGAGTTTTCACAACTACATCTGAACCCAGTTTTACTGTACACATGCCTGTGTGTCTCTCTTCCTTTACTCATTACAACTACTCAGGACTCCATGACACAAGCAGCGTGGGTTGTGGCAGGCCTCACTCCACAAACGCTAGGTTCTCCGGTCTTCCTGTGCCCTGTCTTAGCGTTCTGGCCAGAATCAGGCTTACAGTGCTCTATGGTCCACAGGACATGTTGATTCACTGCTGGATCTTGGAATTCTCGATGGTATAGTTACAGCTGACTTCCTTTTCTGCGGCTTGCCTCTCTCTATACTGTGAGCTCCTCATTAGTAGGAAGCAACTGTTTATTCTTTATGCCCTGTGGTACCCAGCACAGTGCCCTGTACTTGGTCGGTGGAAAAACACTCAGTGGTATTCAATTATAACGGACATTTCTAGATCACTCAGGAAGGTATTCCGGGGGGGAAGGTTTCCCCTCAGTTCTTGTCTTCTGGGAAGACATAATTTGCTCAGAGTCACAGCTAATTAAGTAGAAGTTTATTTAGCAGAACAAAGCGGAGAGCAGCCAGAAAATATATTGAACATGGATGACCCGGAAAGGATCATGAAGCAGCACTTGGGCCTGTGACCTGCACATTTTTAAGACATTTGTTCAAAGCTAGTAGCATATTCACGGTGTCGGATGATGTCGTTTCTCTCCAAACCATCGGAGGCCTGATCTACCTCTAGGGGAATTCCTTCCCACGATCCTTTTAAGAAGCACACTAAAATACTTCAGGAAGGCGGGGTGGGCAAAATCAGAAGACTTTGGAAGCGGTTTTAGAATGAAGCTGGAACATTTGAGGATGTAGACTCTTTTTCTGTGTATGTGCTTCAATTGGATAAATTCCGGAGTAACTTAATTCGGAGTGTGTTGTACTGTGGCTAACAATGAGTCTGTTATTTTGTCTTCCCCATAATCCCAGGTACAAGCTCCGCCCAATGAGATACAGAGTGACTGTGGCATCATTGTCAAGGGCCTTCATGGTTATTCTGTTGCTTGTTTTCAAACACTGGAGGAAACAAGAGAATGACGCACAGGTTTTCATGGCCCAAGGGTAGAGCTGGCTCCATCTTTTCTCATAGTTTGTTCGTTCCTTAACACTACTAAGATGAATTAGCATTTTCTAGGTGGATCTAAACCGTATTTCACACATCCTTGGCTGTTGCAAAGTCCATAATCAAGGAAGAAAGAGATTGATGTCCGGTGAAGACTTGCACACAAATTCAAAGGTGGTTGTCTTAGGGATCGTCAAGTTGTGGAAAGGAAGAGGGAATTCTCAGGACTCTTATTAAAAAATATTATTTTTATTATTTGGGTTTAATTTTTTTTTGGTAACTGTATCACCTCCCCAAGTCCCACTTACAAATACTATCACAGTGGGGTGGCGTAACACAATTACTTTTTTTTCAGAGGATGTATTTTCTTCCATCAGCGTTGATACTGATATTATCTCTACATGGAAGAAGGGGATATTTACAAAGATGGATGCTCCTAGCCTCTCCCTAAAAAGACTTCTAGTTTTCATCAGTGCAGGTAACAAGTATAAGAAGATTTTCTGAGTTCTCACTAGAGATAGAGGAATAATCCTTTTATACTTTGCACAGAAATTTTAAATACTTGCCTGATTTATGACATTTTCACGGATAGTTTCCAGAATTTCTCCCACATGTGCTGTGTTCTGATAGAAATAAACAGTTCACTGTCCCCTTTCTCTAAGGAGGAGCTTGTCAAACTCTGAGATTCAGTTTCCTTGGCTATCTTTGGATAACAGCTTTTGGACAGATTTTTTTTAATAACTTCATGCTTTTATAATTTTGGATAGGAGTTATAGTCTCTTATCTTTTCTTAGGATAGAGTGCTATGGATAGAACCAAGTTCAGTTTTATTTGTCACTACAAAATCATATGTGCAACGCAATGCCTAATACATAGTAAGACATCTATTTAAATAAACAATTAGGCTTTTTGATTATGTTATTTAATACATTAAATAACATATGTATGACATTCTAAATGAAAAATAAATAATAATCATTTATACATCTGTTTATACTCATATTTTCTATAGAAATCCATTATATTTGTATCACTTAATGTTTGCCTTCCCTGAACTTGTCACAAGCTTAGCCATGTATGGTATTTGTGTAGAGATGAGAGTATATGATTTGATTGATATTTATTTCTCCTGCCACAACTGCAAGACACATAGGGATGTAACATTTATGTAATATTTCCCCTAAGTTATCAAACTATATTGAAAGTGGACCCTCATACAGTTGCTGAATATATTCAACAATGACTATTACATAAAATAAGTGGCATCAAGAAGACAGTGGAAGAATAATAAGTAACATTTTTATTTATGATAAAGTATTTTAGGCGATTACATTTGAATCGGTTATTTTAAAGAGTTTGGCTGGCTCTCTTCCAAGTGTAAATGGCTCTCCCAAAGTCACAGCACTCATTAGTGGCCCAGCCTGGAGCAGAGACAAGGTCTCTTCCTCTAAATCCATTGCTCTCTTGATTTAAGTGCCCTGAGAAAAAACACTTTACAACATTTGTTTATGGACTTTGGAATGCCTGCTTTGAGAAACAGGGAAATGGGAAGAGTTTAAAATATGCCTCTGCCATGAGACCCAAGCAGATGGTCATATTGCATCAAGTCCCCTGGGTAAGTAGTATTCAGAGAAGCACTGCATCACAGATTTGCTTGTCCCAGTGCACAATGGTCATGATGTCAGATACTGCAGCCTCAGACATTTCTGTATTTCCTTCTGCATGGAGGAGTAATGAAAAATAGCTCTTTTTATTCCCTGCTGTGCTATTTACAAAATATCAGATAAAGAGAAGAATAAATAGCCACTGCACAGATTCCATGACCATTGAATCATGAAGCTTTTGTGAATATCAATATCAATAAATAATAACCATAACTGCTTGATAAAAGGAAATAATGGGTGAGCCAAATTCTTGTTATCTGACATATCAGCCAACATCACATAACATTAGAGAGGATTTTTTTTAAACCTCTACAATCAAGCAAGATTGAATAAACAAAATTTAAATGTCAGCCTTTCATTAGTGAGCCATACACATATATTAAATAAGTAGTATGCTAAACTTTGTTCAGTTTGATGCTACTAAAATATAATGCATAAGCCTTTTTAAGTGACATGTAATTAACTAAGAAGCACCATATCTGTATAAGAATTTTCTCTTTCTTTCTTTCTTTCTTTCTTTCTTTCTTTCTTTCTTTCTTTCTTTGTTTCTTTCTTTCCTTTTTTATGATGACAACATGAACACTTTCCATAAACAATTGTGAGTTCTAAACTCACATCTTTGTCAAGTTTTTTCAACATCATGATATGGAGATCTCTCTATTCAATCTTCTCTTTCTTGTTAGACAGTTGACAAAAGTAAGATCATATAAATGAAATGAGTTTTATTAATCTATACCAATATTTTAATTGAACACAAGATCATAACTCACTAAACAATGGAATGTAAGATGAGTTATATCCCTTTGTAATAAACTTTTGAAACCCAGAATGAATCATTGTGAAATTATCAAGTTTAAATCACTCTCGTTCTTAGTCTCTCTAGTGTATGATTACTATGAACTTATAACCTTCTATATTATAAGCATTATCATTGTAGCAGCAGCATTAAATAAAGTAGAACAGTGCATAATGATACATCTGTATGAAAAGTCAGTAGTGAGACTCAAACTTTCTTATATTACAAAATCAGTTTTGGAAATTAAAAAGAGAGAGAAGTAACTCGAGCAATATATGTTGAGAATGTG
Source organism: Acomys percivali (assembly GCA_907169655.1). Lineage (NCBI taxonomy): Eukaryota > Metazoa > Chordata > Mammalia > Rodentia > Muridae > Acomys > Acomys percivali. The sequence goes on along the minus strand of OU015747.1, from coordinate 1,730,642 downwards.
GGATTTTAGAAAGTCTATTGCAAAGCTATTTTACTAAGGATGATTCGAAAGCATTAAATATTATATTGGCCATGTGATGAGAAGAAATGGGTCCTATGAACAGTAAGGATAGTGCAAATCTGTTACAAATGGTAATTTACACTTTGTTCATCATTGGGAAGGTAGCAAGTTTTTGTTTGTTTTGTTTTATTTTGTTTTTTTGTGGTGTGTGTGTGTTTGTGTGTATCTGTAACAAGGTTTTGCAGAAAATATGCTTATTAAGTCATTAGCATAAAATTCATTTTAATTAAGGATTTATTTTGTCATTTTTATCAACATATTATGAAAACAATACAAACACAAGACAAACTTTTTTCTTTTATTCTCTGCTCCTTTAAGTGAGTGTAGGCATAAGGTTATTGTATAATTCAAATAATGATTTCTGTACCCCCATGTCTGGTTGCAATCCTTGTTCTGAGAATCTCCCATCTTAATGTTGTGTAAACGCTGCTCTCCAATTGTCCCCTGATACACCAATAAAGCAGTTTACAGTCAATCAATGGGCAGAGGGGAGAATAGGGCTGAACTTCCTGCCTCCCAGGGGAGGAGGAGTTAGAGAAAGAAGGGGATTCAGACACTTGAGACATCCAGGAAACATCAGGAGAGAGGAGTTTAGAGCCAGGAAAGCTACAGAGTGCAAGTATCTTGGGATGTAAGCTGGGAGGAAACCAAATTAGCTTAGGGGGTTAAGAATAGTGTAATAACTGCTCAGTTCTTATACTGTGAGGCATGTTAAACTAATATAATGGAGTCTTAACTATTCATGTGATAGCTGGGTTAAGAGAAAAACTGAGAAAAAACAGTTTTGTTTTTCTTTTGTTGTTGTTGTTTTGTTTCTTCTTTTCTTTTCTTTTCTTTTCTTTTCTTTTCTTTTCTTTTTTATTTTATAAGCTGGGCACAAGCCAAACTCATTTTAGAAAAGGCAACATCAATAGAAAAAAATGCCTCCCCTAATTTGGACTGTGGGTAAGGCTGTGGGACATTTTCTTGGTCGATGACTAATGTGGGGGGTCGCAGCGCACTGCCATTCCTTTTTTTTTTTTTAATTCTTGTTACATCTCTATGATTATCCCATCCCTTGTATACTCCCATTCTCCCCTCTCTCCCATTTTCCCCTTATTCCCCTCCCCTATGACTGTTCCTGAGAGGGACTTCCTCCCCCTTTATATGCTCATAGGGTATCAAGTCTCTTCTTGTTACATCTCTATGATTATCCCATCCCTTGTATCCTCCCATTCTCCCCTCCCTCCCATTTTCCCCTTATTCCCCTCCCCTATGAATGTTCCTGAGAGGGACCTCCTCCCACTTTATATGCTCATAGGGTATCAAGTCTCTTCTCGGTGACCTGCTGTCCTTCCTCTGAGTGCCACCAGGTCTCCCCATGCAGGGAACATAGTCGAATGTGAGGCAACAGAGTACATGAGAAAGTCATATCCCTCTCTCCACTCAAGTGTGGAGACTGTCCTGTCCATGGGCTAGATCTGAGTAGGGGTTTAAATTTTACTGCCTGTATTGTCCTTGGCTAGTGCCTTAGTTTGAGCGGGTCCCCTTGACCCAAATCTGCCTATCATAATGTTCTACTTGTAGGTTTCTAGGACCCACTGGATCCTTCTACATTGCTATTCTCCCATGCTTCTCTCATCTAGAGTCCCAATAGGATGTCCTCCCCTCGGTCCCAGTTTCCTGGTAAGAGAGTGCTACCAGACAGCCAACTGAAAACAGGCATGTAAGCACCACTCTTCCCTGCATCTCTCCCCAATTCTCCGGGGGAAGGAGGATAAGCTGTGAGAAGAAGTAAACCTTTTCCTCTCCTGGTGCTTTGGTCATGGATGTTTATCACAGCAATAGCATCTCTAAATAAGACAGTGCATATGAGTATGGGCGAACTGCCGAGCTATAAACGTCATCTCTCTGTGATGAACATCCACTGTGATAGTAGATGACAAATTTTTACAAAAATGTATTCAATAGGGAGACTATTTCAACCATCGTTCAGATTGATCAATACAATTTTAGCTCGATTGTAGGATAAATTTTATATTTCTCTCTTTTCCTAATTCGATGTAATGTACAATTTAAGATATAGAGATTTTAAATAACAATCTGATTCCCTGCTTAGGACATGGAAGCACACGCCCACACTGCTGTCTGCTATTAAATGTAATTGTTATTTCCGTTACCTGGCCTCAGAATCATTCTGTGTGCTGCTATCCACTGAAGGCTGTGAATATTGCCTTCATTACCATCTGTTTGAATTTATTTATTATAGCTTCCCAATCTGATTAATTTTCAAACTGTACAGCATATTTAATTCCATGCTGTGAAAGTTTCACTGTATTACTATTTACTCTAGTGACTTACTTTAATAGTGATTACCTTTAAAAGTGATGAAATATCCATAAAGTTGGTTATTAAATATATCTGCAATTCACCTTTTTATTTGTGTCTAATATGATCTGCCACCAAATGACTTGGTACTGTCAATTAATGATGCTTTACTACATATCAAAATTGCTTCAATATATTCTGGTGTATTCCTATATGGTGCTGAATTTCATTAGAAAAAAGTTAAGATGCTACAATAACAGAAGGGCCATAAGCTTCCATGGTTTAGGATGTAAGTATACTTTTTTCTTTAAAGTGGTATAAAGCATTGAAATATATAAATCACGCCAATGATGATAATAACCTAAATACAACCATTCTCATCCGAAAATTATACACCATATGTAAAATACTAATATGATGAAGTCTAAAATATGTAAAACGTGGATTTACAACTCTAATATTTGATATTTACCAAAATCACTAAACAGCAAAAAATGCATAAAGCATATCTTAGATTTTGATTAACTATATTAGAATGCGGGAATTGTTATAATGAGGTACTACCTATTAGCAAGGGAAGATCCACTTAATAAAAGCAAATACACTTCACTGGGTTTCTGTGAATTCTACAGGCACTCAACATCTCATTCTTTAAATGAAATATTAGAAGTTAGAATTTGGAAGCTTCAAGACTCCATGACAGTATTCCTTCAGGCGTGCTCTTCTGGGTCTGAGCTTGCTCAGTTCCTCTTTCTTTATTCTCTCATTTTTTTTTTTTTACTTCATTCTCTAGTAAGGGGTTGGGGAGCAGAGGAGGAGGAACCTGTGGTCAGGATGTATTTTATGAGAGAAGAATCTATTTTCAATAAAATAAAAAATTAATAATAAATAAAGTTATTATAACCACATTAGTCAAATAACAATAAATTCTTAATATTCTAAAACAAAGGCTTCAGTAAATCTTTTATATGTGTTATTACTAATAATCTGGTCTCATCATATTCCTCTGAAAATCACATGGTTTAAGGGAATACATGGCAAACATAAGCAAGTTGTTTGTTAAAGTACAAATCTTTTATTATGGTAGAATAAGAGGTAGACAAAATCCCTGACTTATCAAGTTTCTTGAAAAAGTAGCTAGAATTGTGAGAAATACTTCATAGCACTTTTTCCTACCTCCAATTTGTGAAACCCCTAAAGTATGTAAAAAAAAAAAAATATATATATATGTATATATATATATAATTTTTGTGTAAATGCCAATAAATCACAATTTAAAATACTTAAAATAGTAATTTTACCTTAATTTTCATTAATGTCATATCGAATTAATTTATTTTTCCTACTGAAATAAGCTATTTTTGCAATATTATGTATCAAAATTATGGTGTAATTGTAATTGTAAACAAATAACAATGATAGTATGTTGTATTCTTGATGTACTTTATATGTGAGTTTTCAATACACAGTGTGACCATGTGTTTAGATGCACATCTTCTTCCCTGACTTCGTATTTTAACTGTAGGTGTAACGTCCTCAAGCTCATCTCTGCGCTCTCTGCTTCAGTAGGGCTGAGCTCCCTGTTCTGTTCCGTATTCCATGGTCACTTCCATCAGTATTAGCTGCACATTATGTAAAGGAAAATGCTTCTTAAAATGCTTGACCCAATCTTTGCCCAGGAAATTGCTTGCTTCAAATGTTGTGCTGGTATCTTTGGCACCTGTGGTTATGTGGAAATAGTTTTTAATGGCTTCTGGCTTTTCAAGATATACTTCCATCCAGAGTCACATGTTTGCTGTTCATATCTTTACACAACACATTCATTATTTTTTCAGCTGTCATGAATAATTCTCTTTCCAACTATAGAATTTTTTGTACCGAGTGTAACACATTATAAAAAATAATCTTTATTTCCGTGTGGAAAACAGAGTTAGCTGAGTATCACTCAGATTTACAGGAACTTTTACATTCTACATGAGTTTTTCAATTGCCATTTCTTTTTCAGATCTAGCAATAAGAGCAATTTGAATTTACTCTGTACTCAATATAAGGTATCATTCTGTTGTTTATTTTAAATCTATGTTAGTTGATTGTGACTAATAAACTGATACAGAAAAGGTATACTACAACATTGGTATTGTTCAGGTTTATTTGTTAAATAAAGCAAAACAATCCTGTACCAGTTTTAAATGTTCCCCCAAAGATACAAATACAGACATGCACATATACACATCATAGACTCCTAAGGTCCTTGCTAAATAGAAAATCATTTTTCAGTTTCTATGAATATGAAGTGTGTGTTGCTGTGTTTACCACAGTCCTTTCATGTATGTTGGGAAGGTTCCAAAGTGTTACCAAACCTTCCAGCAAAAAAGAACAATTGCATAAGAAATGATCTCTCTTCCTGACATGCATGGGATTACTTAGAGATGCTGTGTACTGTGCTAAATTAGCAAAGTGTTTTGTTTTATTTGGGGGGTGGAGGCTCTACATTGTAACTTTGTAACATTGACTTAAGAGTGAACTACTCTTTTGTAAATAAAACTAGCTCCAGTGAAATAAAGAATTAATAGCTAGTTTAATATAATCACTTGGAGTTTTGTTCAAGACTAATTCATACTCTAAATCAAAAGGATCAGTCTTCAAGCATCTTAAAACAAAAAAATAAATCCACCGTGTTTTAATCATATACTTCATTTCATATATTTCATAATTTGGTTCATAATAATAGTTGACCTATGGCAGTTTTAAAGCAGTATTCAACTGTTTTTTAACTGCATTTGCTTAGCAGCATTGTCATGGAATATTAGCAACTATACACTAAACAAATAAATTAAACTCTCCAAAGGAAGCTTAATTTTGTTATCTCATTCAGCTTACACAGTGAGCTCAGCACCCATATATAGGATGCTGTAATTCCATTTCTAAATTTGCTATGCTAACAATCTCACTCACCGTGAGCTGTGACAGGATTTCCAGACACCCATTGCTGTATGATTGAGTGAACTGTTTTTGTCATATATCAAAAGCATTCCTGAGATTAGTTTGTCAACTTTCTGACGACAACGTGTGTGTTGTTCAGCTAGATATAGGTTATAGAATTTTCACTCAAGTCAATTCTCTAATATAAACTGGCAGAGGAGTTGGAGGCTGAATCACAGTACTGCAGAACCTTTCGATGATTAATTGGGTTAAATAAGTTGATAATCACTCCTCAAAAGTAAATTATAACTACATTTGTAACATATCTGAAATCATAATTATCATCTAAAAGCACTTAAAATCTTGTGTCCAACATGCGTATTGTATTTTACTATCTGCTTTAAAAAGAGAAAGTGTGAAATACACTGGCTACGTATTTCCACACTCTTGTTTCTTCTCTTCAATCAAGAGTCTAGTGGGAAAATCTAATTTATTTATTATGACTACTTAATCACTTATTACTTCTAATTTTCCTCTTTATTCTTTTTCCTTGTTTTTTAAATATATTTTATTAATTTATTCATATTACATCTCAGTTGTTATCCCATCCCTTGTATCTTCCCATTCCTCCCTCCCCCCCCCATTTTCCCCTTACTCCCTTCTCCTATGACTGTGACTGAGGGGGACCTCTTCCCCCTGTATATGTTCATAGGGTATCAAGTCTCTTCTTGGTAGCCTGCTGTCCTTCCTCTGAGTACCACCAGGCCTCCTCATCCAGGGGACGTGGTCAAATATGGGGCACCAGAGTTCGTGTGAAATTCAGACCCCACTCTCTACTCAAGTGTGGAGAATGTCATGCCCATTGGGTAGATCTGGGTAGGGGTTCGAAGTTTACAGCAAGTATTGTCATTGGCTGGTGCCATAGTTTGAGCAGGAACCCTGGGCCCAGATCTGCCTATCATAATGTTCTACTTGTAGGTTTCTAGGACCCTCTGGATCCTTCTACTTTGCTATTCTCCCATGCTCTCTCACCTAGAGTCCCAATAGGATGTCCTCCCCTCTGTCCCACTTTCCTGGTAAGCAAAGACTTTCTTAGGACATGCCCATTGGGCTAGTGTCCAGATATAAGTGAATATATACCATTTGAGTCTCTCTGCTTCTGGGTGAACTCACTCATTATGATAATTTCTAGTTCAATCCATTTGTCCACAAATTTCGGGAATTCCTTGTTTTTAATAGCTGAGTAGTATTCTATAGTGTAAATGTACCACAGTTTCTTTACCCATTCTTCTACTGAGGGACACTTAGGCTGTTTCCAGGTTCTGGCTATTATGAATAAGGCTGCTATGAACATGGTTGAGCAAATCTTCTTGTTGTGTGCTGGAGCATCTTCTGGGTACATTCCAAGAAGTGGAATAGCTGCGTCTTGGGAAAGCCCTATTCCCAATTATCTGAGATAGCATCAGATAGATTTCCAAAGTTGTTGTACTAGTTTGCATTCCCAGCAGCACTGAAGGAGTGTTCCTCTCCCTCCAAATCCTCAGCAGCACGTGGTGTCACTTGAGTTTTTGATCTTAGCGAATCTGATAGGTGTAAGATGGAATCTCAGAGTTGTTTCCCTGATGACTAAGGAGGTTGGGTATTTCTCTAAGTGTTTCTCAGCCATTCGATATCCCTCTGCTGAGAATTCTCTGTTTAGTTCTGAGCCCCATTTCCTCTTTATTCTTAAAGCTGATGATTTTCACTCTCTGACATAAAAAAACCAAAACTGGGATTATACTCCATTAATATTAAGGTTAGAAGAGATGTCATTAATATAACTCTTAACATTGTATAAAATATTCTATATATAATTCAAAAGAATACTTTCATTCCTTGATTACCTAGTGCCCATCTCTCAGTGATATAAGAATGAGAAAAGAAGTAAGCACATCCTGATGTACTATCCTTTACACACTTCATATTTAATCCTTCTAATTCAACATTTTGCAATCAGAAGAGGCAGTCAGTAACGTGACTTATTCAGCACCTCCTTTTCCGTTACTCTCCTTTAGACCACTGTGCTCTAGCTTACCACCTTATGTGTGCCCTCCCTTACAGCCTCTAGTCTCCTGTCTTCCCATGAGTATTTCAAAGAAAACACATTTCTGAAGGTTGAAAGCTCACATCCAGACATGAAAGAAAATACATGGCATTTGTCTGTCTGCGTCTGGGTAACCTCACCCAGAATAGTTGTTTCCTGGGAATTTAACAGCTTTAGTTTTCTTAACAGCACAGTAATATTCTTTGTTTTCTTTTTGTTTTTTACTTTATTATAATTTATTCAGATTATATCCTGAATGTTATCCGCTTGCTTGTATCTTCCTGATCTCACCCTCCCTCCCTCTATTGCCCTGTTCCCCATCTCCTAGACCTTTGACATAAGGGGACCTTCTCCCCTACCATAGGACCACAGCATAACAGATCTCACGTAGATAGTCGGCTTCCCCTTCCTCTGTGTGCCACTGGGCAACCCCATCAAGGAGAAGTGGGGCTACCAGAGGTCGTGTCAGAATCAGTCCTTGCTCTCCCCACAACTGTGGAGGATGAGCTGTGCATTAGCAATATCTGAACAAGGGGTCTAGGTTTACTGCATGCATTGTGCTTGGCTGGTTCAACAGTTTGTGCAGGCCCTCTTGCATCTAGATTCACCAGCCTTGATGGTCTCCTTGTGGGGCTCCTGAACCCTCTGGGCCCTTCTATTCCCCCCATTCTTCCATGTCACTCTCAGTGCTCTGCCAGGAATCCAGTAAGGAGTCCCATCATCCAGCCTTATTCTCTATAGCCAAAATCAGGAAATAACATAGATGTCCTTCAACTGAAAATGGATAAAGAAATGATGGTACATTTACACAGTGAAATACTACTCAGCTATTAAAAACAAGGGAATCCTGGAATATACAGGCAAATGGATGGAACTAGAGATGATCATCCTGAGTGTGGTAGCACACACCCAGAATGACATGCATGGTAAATACCCACTTATATGTGGATATTAGCCCAACACAGATGTCTTCTAAGAGACTTCACCCAGCCAAATTACCAATTTATTCTATTGAGTAAATATACTTCATCATTTTTATCTATTTATTAGTTGATGGAAATTCTATCTTCAAGGACATTATGAACAGAGGAGCAATGACCACATTACCTTCTAGAACTTTATAACAAGACACAGCATGCTTGAGTCATAGAACATGGAGAAATCATGATGGTGTTCACATGGAAGCTTCTTTCCTAGTGCTGGAAAGTGCTGTACATCTTACTGGAAGAAAAAAATAATTGCCAGCTTACTGAGCTGTGAATTCTTTTGGCCATACTAATGACTGGCTTAGCAAGAGATGCTCACCTAGCCCCTTAGTAAGCAATGTTATTCTTCAGCCTGCTATTTAAGCCCACTGAAAAACACACATCACAGGGTTGTTGTCAAACAAAAAGATTTACCTTATTTTGTATGCTAGTGCTTCTATAGTAGCAGCACTAACATGTGGAACCTTATTTGCCTGTAATTTAGCTACTATAGCTGATACCTACAGTATCTCAATATCAATCTCCACTGCTCAGCAATCTACACACAATCTGCTGTTTTCTCTGTCTGTATCAGATGAGGACTTTGTAATCAGATTTTCTAACTTTTCTGACCATCTACTTTATTTTTTTCACTTTGTTTTTCTTACTTTTGCCAATCTTGGAAAGAAGCATACTTAACCCGAAGGTAATCAATCCATCATTGGTGACACTGGGGACATGTTTTAAACAAATTCTGACTGCCTTGTCAACCCCAATCACATTGGTACTTACGATTATCTTCAGTTATATTACAAGCCATTAGTTTAGGTCAAATCAATTACAGATTCTGACAGCGAGGCGACTATTTGTTTACAGAAAGACTCTCTAGATGCATATCTGTTAACTTATGAGAGGAACTTAAAATTAATAATAACCATAATAAAAAGCATTTTTTCGTCACGTAAATTCTATCGAGAGGAAATTTGAGGGCCCAGAGCATTTTATTTTAGAGTAAAAATTGGGCACCTGTGATTATGGCTATATTAACAACTTTCCAAACTCTGCACATTGTTAGTTTTTTACATGTTATTTATTCATTTGTGTGTATATGCATGTGGTATGTATGAGAGAGTCAGAGGACAACTTGTGGTAGTTGGTTATCTCCTACATAATGTGCTTTAATGTGGTATCAAGCACAAGTGGTCAGGTTTGAAAGCAAGTGCCCCTATCCATTCAGCATCTCACTGCCCCTGTCTGTTATAACTGCCCTTAGAATACATACTGCTAATATATTATGTTCCAGTATCTGGCTAGTTAAATATTACGTTTCATTAACTGGCAAAAGAAAGGATCACATAGAACATTGAGAAATCAATACTATCATTTTGTAATCACTAAATCCTTTGAAAATACCATACATTAGTTTAGAATTTTATGTGCAATTTAAGTGGTATAACTATTTAGGTTAATTAATTAATATGAATACTGTTCAATTCAATAAAACAAAACTTATGAAAATGAATTTAGTAGCTGTGATGACAGGCTTTGTCAACTTAGCACTACCTGGCTCTACCTGGGAAGAAAATCTAAACAAAAGTTTGCTTACGTTGGTTAAGTCAACGGTCATGTTTGTGGGAGAGTGACTTATGAGGAAGACATGGTTCATTATAGGTGGCACCATCCTCATTTACGATATCTTAAACTGTGTAAGAGGGTAGAACTCAAACAGAGCACAAGCAAGCAAATAAATGTGTAGGCTCAATTTTCTTAACAAATATATGTTATTACGAACTTATTAATAGAGCACACTTCACTTATAACTTGACTAACCTAAACAATAGGAAAAGAAGATTAAAGAACACAATAACAAAACTGAAAGGATATCAGTTCCAAGAAATGATTCTCCTGGCATAATCAGCAGAATTTTTTTCTGCTGGAACCTGGAGTAACCAGAACCAGGAACCTCAGCAGGAGCCTGGAACCCTGAAACCTTCCCTCGAGTGGTTCTCTCTAGGAGTGTCTCGAAGTGGCAATGAACAGCCAAAACTATCCAAATCTCCAAAAACACTGCCTCTTATATTTGGCTCACTTATATATCTCCTCCCAGAGTCTGTTCACAGATCTTTTCACCTGGCGACAATCAAGCTCCAGCATGAGGTGGTTTGTCTCCTAGTGGATTAACCTCACCTGTTCTCTCACAAGCCCATTCCACGTCCCACACTTGGGATCATAACAAAAACAGGTTTATTTCTCCTTCACAAATGAGTGTGCATGCATTCATTTTCACACTTCTGATTTTGGAAGTCTTATTATCTTCATATTAGCTATTTGAAGTTTCTGACTTGATTTCCCCCTAGTGATGGGCTGAAACAATAAGTGAAGATAAATTCTTTCTCTTCTAAATTGATCTTTGTTATGGTATTTGTTCACATCAACATAAATGAGGAAAATTGTGTTTAAAACAATAGGAAGTGCCATATCCTATTACAAATACTATGACTGTTTACTTAAGATTTTAAATACCTTATGATGTAATAAATTCATCTAAAGAATTCAGAAATTCAGTGAATTAGAGTAGGTAATCTTTATAACCTTTTCTAAGGAATTGGTACAGTATTTAAATTATAAGATAGTTTAGTAAAAGAAAGAAAGAAAAAGAAAGAAATAAAGAAGCCAACAAAGAAGCTTCTTATGGAGATGGCTTCAAATGTAGCAAAGCAGCCACTGGGGGAAATGTCCTCATTTCTACCACAGACAGAATTCTGCCTACAAATAGGCAAGTTTATATACAGGCAGAGTCGACGGCCAAACTCTTCCAAGACCGGGTAGGCAAGTCCTCAATAGTTCCTGCCTTGCAATTATGTCTGTCAGATATATTGGGCCAGAAGGCTGAAGATGATGCTCCAACATTATAGAGAGTTTTGGGTGACTGTTCAGACAGCAAACTGTCTCTGTCAATTTTTTTCACTTTGGAAGCTGCTAACCTGCACTTCCTGTTTACTCAGGTAATTAACTTTAATCCTTCTCAAGTCTCTGATGGAGTGGAAGACCAGATAGTTTAGTTTTATAATTAAGCTTAGTTGTTTAGGGGCTAAGATAATTTTAGGTCTTTAAGTTGATATATGAGATATGACAGATATTGATTTACATTCAGAATTTAAGTTCACTAAGATAGGAAAGATGTTTTCTTCAAGGGTGCCAAATACAAATAGCCAAAACACTATGAATGTAACATTAATATAACTGCTGATTTTTGTGGTTCTTTTTATATATGTAGTTTATTTTATGTATGTGTAATAATATAAATGTATATATAAAAATTAAAAATATTTTAAAAAGAGAAACAAGCAAAGAAAGACAATGCAAATAAATCTGATTTGGCTGATGCATTTTGTGGCTTTTCCATTTTAAACTATTATTTTATAGCATTATCACTGTGATTTTTGTTCATTTAAAATCTATCCACTATTAACACTTATTTGGAATAAAATGAACATTTAAGAGAAATGAAAACAAAAGGATATGCATATCAGACTTACAATCTGCAAAATTTTCTTCCTGGAAAACCAGAAATGTATATACTTTTACATGTAACAAATGTGATCAGGAAGCTTAGCAAAACCACAAATACACTTTTTAAAATTCTGACTTGTGCTTCTTCTCTCACCCTGTCCATTACCTTGTGATTTCTCTCCATGTGTGCGAAGCATCCTTCTGAGGACTGCTCCTTTACAGATCCAAGAATAAATTGGATGCCAAGTTTATTCACTTGTTCCTGATTTATTTCCTATAATTCACAGTATCCAGAAATTCACCAGGTTGGTGACTGTCAACAGCAACTAGGCCTTTTCTAGATTTTATATTTTGCATGTACCTTCTATTCCTTTAGCACTGGTGAAGTAATTTCACTCTACTTCAGACCTTTCCTTTGATATTATATCTCTGTAAGCATCATGTCTCACTGTCCTGCGACCAGATCACTGGATTCGATGATGCAATTTCTCATTGTAAGTATAATGAGCCATATCCTTGTATAACATCCTCAGGACTCTCTCAGCAATATTTGTGTTAGCAGAGCTATAGAAAACAGAATTCTGGAGATTCTTACTTGAAAGTTCTCTTATCTGATTATTTATATACTCATCCAACTATTGCTGAAAGCGAATAGAAGATATTATTCAACTGTACTTCTGAAAGAGCATGGGCCTGGAAGGATGGCATTTATCATTCAGGTGAGTTCATTCCATATAAAATACTCGTAACCAGATAAATGTTTGATGGGTGTGGTTGCCCACCTGTAATTCTAAACTATGAAGGCGACAGCAGGGAGCTATGCCCAGCAAGGTGACTGCATAGAGTAATAATATCAGAAAGATCTGGTTTTGATTAAAGAAAGAAAAAAGAAATGTAGGAAGGAAGGAAGGGTAGATGGATGGAAAGAGGGGAGGGATGTGCCCAACTGTAATTCTAAACTATGAAGGCGACAGCAGGGAGCTATTCCGAGCAAGGTGACTGCATAGAGTAATAATATCAGAAAGATCTGGTTTTGATTAAAGAAAGAAAAAAGAAATGTAGGAAGGAAGGAAGGATAGATGGATGGATAGAGGGGAGGGATGGGTGGATGGTAAGAGGAAGAGGGACAGAGGATGATAAAGGAATATATTCCAGCTCTCAACCTTGGGTCTCCACATGCATGTTCACATATGCAAACTCACAAATGTGAACAAGAAGAAAAGAAAAAAAGATTATCTCGATTTCCGTATGTTTGGAGTTAATGAGGATATGGCAAAAGTGGGGAATTTAGTGGAGCTCAAAGGCTAAGCCATGTGAGAAAAGGGTTTGAAGAGTGAGGAGTTGGAATTCGGAGATATAATTTCAGAGATAAAAAAGATCTAAGAGAGGAAATTACAACAGAAATGTATACTGTGTTCCCTGGAGCCTTGTTAAATAGTAATTCATGCAAATACATGAAATAGACAAATAAAGGAGTTCAGGGAAAGAATGACAAAAAATCTGTGGGATGGAAGGATCCAAGAACTCATACACAATAGCGTGAGGATTAAAACTGAGGCAGAAATGGGACATGTATGTTATATCACAGGGTTAGAAATTACTACAATATTAGTGTAGTTATCATTAAGGCAGGGGTTAGACCCATTATGTTAGTTTTCTTCTACTACTAGAGATTAGGTGTCGTAAACAATGCAAATTGTTTCTCTCTGTACAGATCAGATGTAAATGATCAAAAGCCAATTGCCAAGAAGTTTGGTTCCCTGTGAGTTCTTTGTCGATGACTTGCAAGTGGCCTCCTTCTTTGCATGACCCTGAAAAGCTTGTCTTTGGCCTTACTCTCACTGCCCCACAGTCTTTCTCTAGTGAGGACACTCTACAGATTGGATTAGAATCTGCCCTCAGAACCTTTCAACTCAATTATGAACCTCACCTCCAATATAGTACTGTTCTGAGGTACTTAAACTTATGGAATAATATGCAAATTTGAGGAGACATACCGTCCTCAAAATAAGCACTCAAATCATTAAGTTAACTTTTCACAAATTAAATAGACCACAGAAAGTTGACTCCACATCTAGAAGAGCAAAATCTCCAACACTGGACGATGTCACACCCTCCATGTTTAGTGCCTGTTTGGGTGGATTAGCTATGCAAAAATAATCTGGGAAAGTGATCTGTAAAAGAAACAGAACAATGTACATGCATGTAGACTTTCTATCAAAGCCTTAGGACAGTGTTTTCAGCCTCATTTCAGGCCAATTTAACATAAAAAATAATGAGGCAAGAAATAAAATATGAAAAAAAATCAGAAATAAAATTGTACAAAAATTTAGAAAAGTTTTCTTAGCGAAAAATCACGTGTACTGTGCATACAGAGAATGAGTTGAGATGAGGCATGCAGATAAGAGCAGAGGAAGAGGGCTGTTGGAGTCTTAATTAATGAATGTGTGAGTTTCATTAATGCTTCTTTTACAAGTGTGGGAGTCTATGGGGGTGATCCTAACTGAGAGCCCTAACTTTGGGAGCTATGGATACAGAACTCTACACCTTCTGTAGCAAGGTGGGACTTCGAGTGGACAGATGGAGAGTCTCCCCAATCAACACATAACCCTTCCACTCAAAACCTGCCTCACCTACAAGAAGTGTAGCAATAAAGATGGAGCAGAGATTGAGAGAATAGCACACCAATGACTGGCCCAACTTGAGACCCACCACATGGAAGACAGTCAACCCTTGACACTATTAATGATACTCTGTTCTGCTTACAGACAGGAGCCTAAGGTAACTGTCTTCTGACTGGCATCATCCAGCAGCTGATGGGAACAGATGCAGAGACCCACAGACAAATAGCCTGAGCTCCAGAAGTTTTGTGGAGGAGTAGGAAGAAAGATTGAGGGAGCCTGAAGGGTCTCAAAGAAACCACAAGGAGATCCACAGTGTCAACTAGCCTGGGTACATTGGGGCTGACAGAGAGTAAACCACCAACCAAAAAGCTTGTATAGACCAGACATAGACTCCCTACACATATGTAAGCGATGCACAGCATAATCATCATGAAGGTCTCCTAACAACAGGAGTAGGGCCTATGTCTGACATGGTTGACTGCCTTTGGATCCCTTTCCGCTAGCAAGGCTGCTTCTCTGGCTTCAGTGGGAGGAGATATGATTATTTCTCCTGTAACTTGAGATACCAGGGTGGATTGGTACCCCTTGGGGTGCTCTGAGAAGAGAAAAGAAAAGGAAGAAATGGAAGAGGTATGTGAGGGCAGGACCAGGAGGAGAGGAGGGAGGGGCTCGAGTCTGGCTTTAAGATAATTAAATCTTTTTTAAAAGATCAAAGAGAATATCATACGCAAGTTTTAAGTGAATAAGTAGTAGGAAATAATATAGTACATTTAAAGAATAATATGAAAATAATGTGAAAAAATGGTTTAGAATACAGATTTCTTGAGATACGTGCCGCTAGAACGTTATACAGAAAACATGAAAAGAACCCCAAGCATCGGTGATGACCAATGTAAACAATGAATAACTCATGAGCTTTCATCAAGAAATAAAATGTTCAGAAGCTCTTATTGCTGTACTTTGATCACATGCCTCTGGTGGGATGCCTTATCATGCCACAGAAAAAGAGGATGCAAGCAGTATTGATGAGACTTGATATGTTTGGGCCAGTTGGTAGGGGAGAAGGGCTTCCCCTCTCTGAGGACTAGGGAACAGGAATGAGGAGAAGAGGGAGAGAGGGTGGGACCAGAAGGAGATGAAGGAGGGTGCTAAAATTGGGATATAAAGTGAATAAGTATTTTAAATATATTTAAATTAAATTAAAAAACATTGAACAGTACATGAATAAATGTATGCAATTTACTTCCATTTAGAAGAAGAAGAAGAAGAAGAAGAAGAAGAAGAAGAAGAAGAAGAAG
>OU015747.1:1704721-1714860 GCA_907169655.1 Acomys percivali | reverse complement strand
AGAAGAAGAAGAAGAAGAAGAAGAAGAAGAAGAAGAAGAAGAAGAAGAAGAAGAAGAAGAAGAAGAAGAAGAAAAGCTATTTCCCTGCTTGAGAGACAGAACTAAAACATGTGATGAAAGGTATGGTATTCTTCACTCACAGCATTATTAAGGACTAAAATAGCCCATGGAGATTGTACAAGACTAGAGAGCTTCTTCCACTTCCTGTGTGTAGGGTTAAAATTGAGTTCTAAAGGGGTAGGCTATAGATAGAATAAGGCCATAGATCAACCTTCAGGAAATGTATTAGAAGTGTTAAATATTTATTATGCTTCTTATTTTTTCTTTCCTTCAGAATGCCACAACAGCATATGAGAAGGAACACATGTCTCACGCCTAAAGAATGGACTTTGAGTTAATTACCCAAAATTCACTCACAATGGTTAATCAAAGATGGAGGGGTGACACAATCAGAACAAAAGTGGAAGTACAGTAATAGAAACATATGGAAGTTAGTTCTTATTAAACTTTAACTTGAAGTAGAAAAATACTGTGAACCTGAATTTGACCATTTCTGTAAACGTTAATAAAGTGCATTGACTTTATTATTCTAGTTTGAGGTGTTACTTATAATAGAAAATATCATATGTTGTAATGTTATAAGATTATATGTTTAGTAAAGAAAACCAAATCTGTTCAATGTCAGATTGTATAATTTTAATCATGTCTTATTTTGTATACCTTAATATTTACACAATTTTATAAAATGTATATGGTATAACTCAGAATACCATATTTATAATAGAGAAAATAATAATGTGTAATAGTTAGAATCAAGATGCTTAAAAATCACAAATCTTAAAAGGATGCAGGGCTGGGTGTGGTGGCGCACGCCTTTAATCCCAGCACTCGGGAGGCAGAGGCAGGCGGATCGATTGCTGTGAGTTCGAGGCCAGCCTGGTCTACAAAGTGAGGCCACAACAGCCAAGGCTACACAGAGAAAACCTGTCTCCAAAAAACAAACAAAGAAAACAAAAGGATACAGTGAATATGTGTTGCTACAACTCTGTGTGCTGGAAGTGTAGAAGTGAGATGAAACCACTAATTTTAGAAATGTAAAGTCACATCCTAATGGCTAAGAGAAGCATCTCAGACATGTGAAAATGCATGAGATTTATTTTTATGCATTTAGTCAAGAGCCTTCACTCCAGCCTTTATTTTGAAGCTTGTCTAAACATTAGATCAAAAATATTTTCCCAAAGCAGAACAACCTTTTAGATGTGATATTTGCATTCCATAAGAGATTAGTGCAGAAGCCTTGGGATTTTCTGAGTATTTTGTGAAGATTGTTTTGAAGGGCCCAGTGTACACTGTATTCCAGGTGACGTATCTTGAGCTCTGTCATGAATTAAAAGCACATTATTCCCATACAATTAAACATCACAAATATTTCCACATTATAATGATGTGTTAAGTGAACCCACATGGACAGTTTACCTTGAGACCAGAAAGAATAAGGGGAAATGTATCACAATATCAAAATTAATGCTGCTTTTTACCTCCCCAGAGATTACAAAGACTGTCCTCCCCAAAACAGTGGAAAACATCTATTATAGTATCATGTCAACATCATGCATTAAATTGTAATTAATAAGTAGTAATGAGATTATAATGAATGCTATCTCAATGTTAATGGATACATTGAATCACGGACAACCGCAGTCTACAAATGTATCTTTCACTTTCACTCAAGCTTCTAAGGCACCAAGGCTGTTTTTACGGGACAGTAAATGCAAATTCAGTATAAATAGCATGTTTTAATTTTAGATTATTTTATTATATTACTATTAAGACTACCCCATATAAAATAATATTTAATCTTAATTTAATATTTTATTTTGTTCTTTCACTGGTAATGAGTGTGTCACTTAGAGCTAATGTTTTAAAAGTTGTGCTTATTTAACCACAAATCAAATAGAAAAATACAAATTTCTAAGATGAGTTAATTCCTTTGTCTCCTTTTGTTTGCTTAGGAACCAAGTCTCCATCAACCATCACAAAACACTGGTAGGAATAATGTTTAGCAAAGAAAACTGGGTAAGGACAAACATGGGCAAGTTTTGAGTTTATGCACTTTTTTCTTTCTGTAGAGTTGTACTGTTTGGTACATTAGTTTGTTATTTATTTAAAGATAAACAGATGGTGGGATCATGAACTGTATATTTTATCATATTAATTTTCCAATATAAAGTTTTTCTTAAACTTAAATCAGAAATGAAGTTTCTCTGCTAATGAAGACTGACTTGAAGTTTCGATAACCCACATGAACACAAAATCACTTGGCGATTATACTGTCATGGATAATATGCAATTATAAGCAAAATATTGTTTGAGTGCCTCACTAAGACTCTGATACACACAAGAGCAAAGCACACCTCTGAAATCTGAATCTAAATAAGCAGATTCCACTTTAGTCACAAAACTATAATTGTTCCTTTCACAGAATAGCTATCTGGAAACAGAACAATTGTTATATATTTAACTTCCATTCCCAATAACACTTCTGTCATTCCCAATAACTATAATAGAAGAGTAATTTGTATGAATGAAATATCTTAAAATATCTATCTATATATTATATATAATAAAATATATATCTTTCTGGGAACTATTGAAGGACTTCACTTCAATATACTTATTGAATAATGGCATTAATCTGTATATAACAGTTTTCCTTATTCTTGTTATAAACTATCAAAAGACAAGAGGAAGAAAACAAACAAAACCTGTATAATTGTCACTAATTCCTAAAGGGATATTGAAATATCCCTGTTCTGAGGACATAAAGGCCCTGCAATGAAGGAGCAGACAGTTTCATACTTTGAATAGAGTGCTTGGCGTATTTTAACAAGGAACATGTTGCTGTGTTAACATAAAGTGTTAAGAACTGACTGAAATTGCTCAATATTGTGTTGTATAGCTTTATAGACAAATATAAAAGAGTCTCATCTATTTTGTGAAAGCCGGGTTAGGAAATAAGCTACGAGAAGCAAACACAGTTTTATAGAAATTTTTACACAGTTGGCGAGAACTGGCATTTATTTTGTGATTGGTTATCAATTGCAAATAGCTTCTGGGATAGGGGAGGTGGCTCTGTCCTCTTCTCTCAGTGCTGAGACCCCATAGGGCACAGACCTGTGCAAGCCCTCTGCACATTACCTCGGTTTCTGCATTTCATATGTGTATATGTTCTGCTTGGCTTGTTTTCTTTTATTTCCCGTATCCTCTAGATCTTAGTCTTTTTGTCTCCTGTTCCTTGAGGTTCGCTAAGTCCTGAGGGGAGGGATTTGATGAAGATCTCATTTAGAATTGAATATTGCAATTTCTCTCTTGCTCTCTGCACGTTGCCTAGCTAACGGTATATGTTTCCTTCTACTGCAGAAAGAAGCTTCTCTGATGATGGCTGAGGAAAAACTGATCTAAGAGTAGCAGAATACTATGCTTTATTAGTTGTCATTTTATGCCTATGCTTCTTTAACGGAAGACTTTTTTGGTTTTCCCTAGGTTCATAGTCTATTTGGTTTCCAATTCTTGGCCGACAAATGTGTGGAGTTGTTGCTTACCTCTCTCCCTTGGTAGTGTGCTGAGCACCTCCACGTATCATGAGCACTAGTCCATAGGGGAAAAGGATCTGGACAAGCACTATCTCCTTTACAGTAAATGGGGTGGGTAGATATTGTCCTCAGGGCACTACCAGTGTGTGGAGAGCAGCGAACAGCCTTGGCAATAGTCTTAACTGTGAGTTCCTATAGCACAGAAACTAAGAAAAACTATTAATAAATGGGGCCTCATGAAACTGATGTGCTTCTGTACAGCAAAGGATATCATCACTCAGACAAAACCGTAGGATATGGCATCGAAAAAAAGTATTTACTAGCTACACACACACACACACACACACACACACACACACACACACACACACATATGAAGATCTAGAAAAAATCATTCTGTATAAGATAACCCACACCCGGAAATACAAATATGGTATATATTCACTCTTATGTGGATGATAACTTTTAAGTCTTTGGTAAGCAAGCTACAATTTGTATAACCAAAGAGGTTAGGTATAAAGTAAAGGAATAGGTGGAGGGATATATCTCTTAAGGATGTGAAATGGAGTAAATAGTTTTGAATGAGTCGGGGCAGGGAACAAAGTGTCAAGTGAGGAATGGGAAGAAAGAGAGAGGAGAGGGAGCTTCTAGTATGTCTATAATCATCTCTTCCATTAGGTTGGGGAAATTATCTTCGATGATTTTGGGAGCAGTAGGAAAAAGAATGAAAATCAGTGGGGGAACAACTCTGAGATGAGAGAGAGTTCTGGATGTCTATGGGGTGACCCTAGCTGAGACTTCTACAGTGGGGCGTATGGAGCCTGAGGAGGCCACCTCCTATAGCCAGGCTGTGAACGAGGAAGACAGAGATCAACACACTAACAAAACCATCAGCCCAAATTTTGTCCTGCCTAAAAGTAGTGCATGGATGGAGCAGATATTGAGAGAATTGCCAACCAATAACTAGCCAAACCTGAGACCCACCTTATGTGGAGAGGGTCCACCCTTAACACTATTGATGATATTCTGCTATGTCTGCAGACAAGAGCCTAGAATAACTGCCTTATGAGAGGCTTCATCCAGCAGCTGATGGAAACAGATGCAGAGACCCACAGCCAAACAATAGGCTTAACTTGGGGAGTTTTGTGGAAGAGTACGAGGAAGATTTGAGGGACCCCGGTAAGTCTAGGATACCATAAGAAGTCCTACAGAGTAAACTAACCTAGGTACATGGAGGCTCACAGAGAATGAAGCGCCAACCAAAGAGCTTGTATGGACTGGACCTAGACCCCTACACATATATGGCCACTGTGCAACATGGCCATCATGCAGGTTCCCTAACAACAGGTGTTGAGGCTATCTCTGTCTCTGTTGCCTGCCTTTGAATCCATTTCCTCTAGCTTGGATGCATGCTCTCACCTCACTAGAAGAGGATGTGCCTAGTCACACTAGGCTTGATGTACCAGGCTTGGTTGGTATCCATGGGGGGGCCCTCCATTTCTTTGAGGATAAGGAGATGAGTAAATAGGGGAGTGAGTGTGAAGGTGGGACTGGGAAGAAAAGATGGAGAGGGCCTATGATCAGGCTGTAAGGTGAATTTAAAATTTTTTAAATGAAAGTTTAAAAACAAACAAATAAACAAGGCTGCTATGTATCTGAAGTTCTCATTTTATTTAGCATTCTCTTCCAAGCATTCTCTTCCACTTGATCCAACTTACTTATGATTTTATTTTACATTGTTCTGTGATTTAGTTTGAAATGTTTAGTTTGCAGAGCTAAAAGTGATAAAAGAGAGTTTTCAATATTTATATACATTACCCAAATACAGAGGAATCTTTAACCAATTTATGGAAAAGCTTCTTTAATAATCTTAAGATATCAATGATTACAAGTAAGAACTTCATATTTATTCAACATAGTACTTGACTTTTAGGTAATGCAATAAGAAAACTAAAGGGGATCAAACAGATAAAAACCAGAAAGAAGTGAAAGACAGTATACATAACTGACAACCAAAATTCTGCCCAGAAGTGACTACAACTGATAAATACTTTCAACAATGTGGCTGGGTAGAAAATTAACTGAAACAAACAACAAACAAAAAACAAAAAGCCATCAGCTGTCTGATAAAGAAACAATAAATGGGCTAAGAAAGAAATTAGGAAAACAACACTTTTTACAATAGCCAGAAATAATATAAAGTATATTGGTGTAGCACTAATAGCCCATATGACAAGAACTTTTAGGACTGGAAGAGAGATATTGAAGAAGATATCAAAAGATGGAAAGAAGATCTTGTGTTCATGAATCTGTAAGATTGACATATTAAAAACCACCATCTTTCCAAAAGCAATCTACAGATTAATCACAATTCCCAACAAAATTTCAACACAATTCTTTACAGACCTTGAAAGAACAATAATGCTCAACTTCATCTGGAAAATAAAGAACTCATAATATCTAAAACAATCTTGTATAACAAAAGAACTTCTGGAAGTATCACCAGCCATAAATTCATGGGGTCCTACAGAGCAAAGTAATTTTTAAAACAACACATGTTATCGGCATATTAATAGACAGGTAGACCAATGAAATTTAACTGAAGGCCCAGAAATGAGCTCACACACCCCTGGATACCTGATTCTTGACACAGAAGCCAAAACAATCCAATGGAAGAAAAGGCCATCTTGAACAAATAGTGCTGGTCTCACTGTATGTCTGCATATAGAAGACAACTAGATCCATATCTATCATCCTGCACAAAATTTGAGTCCAAGGGGATTAAAACCAGAAACACTAAATCTTGTTGAAGTGGGGAATACACTTGAATGCTTTGGCACAGAAGACAACTTCCTGAACAGAACACCAACAACTCAGGCACTAAGATCAATAATTAAAAAAAACAGAACCTCTTGAAACTGATACAATCAGGACACAATTAAAAATTTAAAATTGGCTATAAACAGAATGAGAAAAGACCTCCCCCACACTACAAATGACAGAAGGCTGATATCCAAAATATATAAAGAACTCAAGAATCTAGACATCAAAAAACCAAATACTTCTATTGAAAAGCTGGGTACAGATCTAAACAGAGACTTCTCAACAGAGGAATATAATGGTCAAGAAGAACTTAAAGAAATGTCCAGCCCTTGTGGGCACACAGAAGAAGGGGATGTAGGCCACCCTGATGAGACCTGATAGGCTGTCAGAGGTCAAGGGGAGGGGCATGGTGCAGAAGAGGGAGGGAGGGTGGGAATGGAAAGATAAGAGAGAGGGAAGCAATAGACATGCAATATGAATAAATTATAATAAATAGGAACATTATAGAAAAGAACTGTCCCTCAACCTTAGCCATCAGGGAAATATGAATCAAATTGACTCTGAGATTCTATCTTATACACATCAGAATTACTAAGATCAAAACTCATGTGACAGCTCATGATGGTAAAGATGTGGAGTAAGGGAAAATTCCTCCATTGTTGGTGGGAGTGCAAACTGTACAATCACAGTGGAAATAAATCTAGTGGTTTGCCAGAAAAATGAATAGATCTACCTCAAGACTCAGTTATATAACTCCTGGGCAAAAGGTGCTCAAAAGATACCCCACCACACTACAATGAGACTTGATCAACTATGTTCATAGAAGCTTTATTCATTCTAGAAAGAAACTGGAAAGAACCTAGATGTCCCTCAAGCAAAGAATGGATGAAGAAAATGGATGTGGTACAATTATACATGAAGTATTATTTAGCTCTTAAAAACAATAACATCATGAAATTTCAGGAAAGTGAATAGGAACTATAAAAGATGATCCCAAGTGAGGTAACCCAGACCCAGAAAGACAAACATCATATGTACTCACTTGTAAGTGAATATATTCCTTAAAGTAAAAGAATTGTGTCTATAATCCATAGACACAAACAAGATAAATAACAAGGAGGGCTCAAGTTGGGAAGCATGCATCTCACTGAGAAGGGGAAATAGAATAGACATCATGGCTGAGGGAAGGATGGGAACAGCTGAGGATAGCAGGGATCAGGTGGGGGAGACAGATGAGAAAGACCTGGGAGGGACAACTTGGGGCATCTCTGGGACGACCTAGAAACCTACGGCAGGAGAAACTCCCAAGAATCTATTAGGGTGGTCCTATCTAAGACTCTTAGTAATAGGGAATATGGAGCCTAAACCCACCATCTCCTGTAACCAGGCAAGATTTCCAGTGTAGGAATTGGGACATCAACTCAGCCCCCAAACCTGCAACCTTAAATTTGTCCTGCCCACAAGAAATGCAGAGGTAAAGACAGCAGAAATTGAGGGAGTGGGCAACCATTCCAGCTTTAGACTCATTACATAAGAAGGAGCCTCCCCCTGACACTGTTTATGATATCCTGCAACAAGTGCAGAGAGGATCCTGGCATAACTGACATCATAGAGGATTCACCTAGCAAATGATGAAAGCAGATGCAGAGAATCACAGCCAAACATCAGCAAAGCTTAGGGAATCCTGCAGAAGATGATGAAGAAAGATTATAAGAGTCAGAGAGGTCAAAGATACTACAAGAAATTCTGAAGAATTAATGAACTTTACCCCACAAGGCTCACAGAGACTGAACTACCAACTAGGGAGCATGCCCATGACTGACTTAGGCCCTCTGTATTTATCTACCAGTTTTAAAGCTTCGTCTTCACCTGGGATTCCTAATAATGGCAATAGGGGCTGTCTCTCTCTGTTGCCTGCCTCGTGGACCAGTTTCCCTCAATATGAGAGGAGATGCCCAGGCTCTGTAACTGGATATGCCAAGACTGACAAATATCCATGGAGACCTCCACTTTTCTGAAGAGAAAGAAAGGAGGCAGTGGTATGTGACCTGCAGGAGAGGAGGAGGAGGAAATTATGTTTGGGATGTAAAATAAATAAATAAATAAATAAATAAATAATCATTTTAAAAACCTATTTTATATCCAAATATTTGTGATGCTTAATCTTGGGCGGAGAAACTTATTATTTCAATATCCTTTGGTTAGTGCAGATAACCATAACTCTTTAAAGTTCTGATAATAAGTGACTCTGAGTGTTTAGTAACAGATGCAAAATTATATTATCATATATAAACTCATGAAGAAGAAGAAGAAGAAGAAGAAGAAGAAGAAGAAGAAGAAGAAGAAGAAAAATGGAAGGAAGAAGGAAGAAGAAAGAAGAAGAACAGAGGGAGAGAGAGAGAGAGAGAGAGAGAGAGAGAGAGAGAGAGAGAGAGAGAGGAATAAAAGAACCAGTGGATGAGAACAAGTGTTTGAAATGTTATCCTTTGGACATTCTATTGCTGTTGCTGTGCAGATCTTCATAAAGACATTTTGACTGTTAGTTTTTTGGGATTGATAGTTGTTTCTGTTGTAATAATTAAACTGTACACAAATTTTTGCTTAAACAGAAAGAGGAAAGATGTAGAGAAATTATAATCCAGCAAAATGGCTGCTTTGGCAAGAGATCACATCCAAAGACCTAGGTCTGTGTGATCCAGCTAAAATACAGACGTGCCTTTGGTACACACATTTATTTATTTGTTTGTTTGTTTGTTTATTTATTTATTTATTTATTTTATTAATTTATTCAGATCACAGCTAAATTGTTATCCCATCACTTATATCCTCCCATTCCTCCCTCCCTCCTGCTTTCATCCTATTCCCCTCCTTTAGGTCTAAGATCGAGGGGGACCTCCTCCCCCACTATATGGTCATAGGCTATCAAGTGTCTGCTTATTCTTTCTTTGAGTGCCATCAGACCTACAAGAAGAACATCTTGACGGGTGGATCAGGGCCCAGGGGTGTCTGCTCAAACTATTGCACTAACCAAGGACAATCCAAGTATTAAACATCGAACCCCTACTCTGATCTACCCAATGGACAGGACGTTCCCCACAGTTATGTGGAGAGCAGGGACTGACTCTGCCATGAACTCTAGAACACACTTTTAATCCCTCTGGCTGGAATATAGATAAGATACACATTGCTCTGGCTGGAATTTAATACACACCTTTAATCTCAAACAATGATGTCTGGTTGAGAGACAGATAAAGTGATGCATCAGAGAAGGATTTGACAGAATGAGTCAGAGATAGGATATGCTCAGCTCTCATGAGAACTTAAGGGCAGTCTATAGAGAGCAAAAGGGAGTTTGTGGAGAGAGTATAGTAGCGTTCCGGGGAACAGTAAATTTCAGTGCAGATCAGTGCAGTTCAGCTGAATGCAGTTGAGTTCATGCAGTCAAGTTCCCCAAGTTCAGAGGCAGTTTTTCCAACTCTGTATGGGGTAAACATGATTATTACACTGGCTGTAATTTTATCTGCAAATATTTGAAGGCTGAAGATATTTAATTCCCTAATAAAAATATCAAAGCAAAGAGGCACTTGGTAGCACATGGAAATAATAAGGATTCTCGTGAAAGAAGGTCATATTTCATATCCATGTTTATATGTGGCAGCATCAATTACAGTCAGTGATATATATATATATATATATATATATATATATATATAGAGAGAGAGA
>OU015747.1:1680932-1688392 GCA_907169655.1 Acomys percivali | reverse complement strand
GATGAATGATTGTTGTTGTCTGAGGAACTAGGCAGTTCCTCCTGGTCTGAGAGTTGTGGTCCTCCTGCTTCAGCCTCGTAAGTGTTGGTACTCAATGAGTATACTACTGTGTTTATATAAGATGTTCAGATGTATATTTTGATATTTTGTTTTTTAAGTATTTAAAGACAGAAAATAATCCATGGTTTATAAACCATCACATCAAGTGAGCTAATATTCTCAGAGCTGATTTTATTTTTACATTTATGTTCAGTGCTTGTGAAAATGTATAAAGTAATCAACAACCAAGAGATTAGTAAGCTTAGGGCAATGTACGCATATCAACATTTTTCTCGGTAAAGTAGAAACAAAAGTAACATCATTAAGTACACACACACACACACACACACACACACACACACACACACAAAGTAGCATAGGTGATGGCAGTTGGCAAATCTGACATCAATGGGTTAGGTAATTTTTCACATTCTGCAGACTGTCAACTCTTTCTCCTCCATCAGGGGAGGGAGGATCTTCATTCATCACTGACAAGTTTCAGGGCCTTCTCCAGTGCAGGTGCTTACCAGTTGCTGTGGGCTAATCGGTTTGGCTGTCGGCATTGGCCAGTTTTACCTCTGGTCATGCAGCCTTTGAAATTTCCATGATTCTATTTCAGTCTATGTGGGAATTGTGATTGAGACTGTCAGCCAAGACTAATGAGAATGAGGTGAAGAATTTTATTAACTTTTAAACAAGCTCCTAGGCCTTCTAGAGAACCACTGGTGATGAGTCACACTGCTATTTCTGTATGACGATCAAGTCTGAGTTCAGAATAGAAACTTGGGTTATGACAAGACTCATTTATATAACATTTTATATAATGTCAAAGTGATATTTTAATTCATTGTATCCCAGAATAAAATATCACTAAAGGAAGGCACAAAGAAGCAGACAGAAAATATTAATCCTGGAAAATAATAGCTTGCCTTCATAAAATAACAAATGCAATCTGTAATAATAATCTGGCAACAGAGACACAAAGTTAGAATTCCCAGATTCTAGTGCTTAGTCACTAATTACTTTCTTATGTAAAACAAAATTTGATCCTGTTAGAAGCTGAGCTTCCTTCACAGAACTGTTTTTGAACCAGGTGTTTTCTGCTATCCCTCAAGCACCGTGTCTATGGGAAAAGAGAGAGATATTAAAGCACACCTACATGACAACCTCTTTTGTCCAGAATACCTTTCAGACTAATTTAATGTAAATCCAAAATCTGAGATCATACATTTAACTTTTAATCCATGTGTGGAATATTTTAATGTATATATTGAGAACCATTATTCTTCAGGATTACTAAAACTTTGAAACATTGCCATAACTGATTCTTCTGGGATCATGGTAAATAAAAACTATTTCCTCATGTATACTGAAATAATGTTTAATGGTATCTTGTAATAGTCATATACAAACACTAAATTTAATCTCATTGTTACTCTTGTGTTAAAGTTATATAAATGTACATTTATTTTCCCACACATTGTGAAATTACATACTCTCTTAATGCATATTTTTCATGTGCAATACTAGAATCTGGAGTGATAGGTATTGAAATGAAATACAAGTTTTATTTTGGAATTTAAATATAAATTGATTGTTTTTGTTTGTTTGTTTGTTTCAAGACAGGATTTTTCTGTGTAGCATTGCTGTCCTGGCCTCAATCTGGCCTTGAACTCCCAGATATCTACATGCCTTTACCTCCCTGAGTGCTGGGATTACAAGCGTGTGTCACTGCATCCAGCTCAAAATTTACTGTTTTAAAACCATTAAAATACACGAAATAATATAAAACATAAGATTTAAAAGCACTCCCAACGTTTTGATGAGTGTAGCAATAGTGGTAAAATAATTGCTATTGGCGCAATTTAATTCTTGTTATGGTTGAAGTGTCCTTAAACTATAGTGGTCTGTACAGTATGCTTAAACTGTTACCTCAAAAATATTCAGGTCCCAATTCAGGTAGCTGAAGTGTACATTAGTTTGGTAAACAACCATGTGCTGTTTGAGATGAGAGCTGATTCTGGAAGTGAGGTTGTCCATCCCTGAGTCTGACTTCAGATTAAAGCATGTTTATTTCAAATATCCCCATGTACTGAGTCAGTGTGGATGACACTCTCTGTAATGGGATAACAGAAAAACAACAAACTGGTAAGGCTATTGAAAACACGTTTTTCTTGGAAACAGAAGGCAAACTGTTTACAATAGGAGTTACTGTTGTTTACACCATAATGTAGAAATTCCTGAATTGGGAAACAATTCCCTACTCACTATTAATTATTTTATTTTGCCTACCATATACTTAATAAATCATTTATTCAAAATTACAAAAATATGACTGATGTAGATCATTCTCCAAATTCCAGGGAACAACAATGGACTGTGTTTTAATGGAAAATAAATTCACAATTTTCAAATGTGTTTAAGAAATGAGCATTTACGTAAAGTGCTTACAAACTGTCATTGTTATCTTCTTTTAAAATATTTATTTTTGACACAATGATCTTTAAAATGATCATAGCATAGACTTTATGAGACCTGTATATTTTAAAGCATTTTTTCATCCATCATTGCCATGACAAAACCACGTTTAATCAGGACCTAACCACAAATCTAGTACAGAAGGTACTAGAAGGAAAACTCCAACTCAAGAAGACTAATTACACTCAGGAAAACAGAGGAAATAAATAACTCCACATCCACAAATCAAAACACAGAAACACACACACACTACCACCCCCAACATAAAAACAAAAGAAACTAACAACCACTAGTCACTAATAGCTCTTAACATCAATGCCTTTAACTCCTCAGTAAAATGGACTTGAATACAAAATCCATCATTCTTCTGCATAGAAGTATACCTCAGCAAGAAAGATAGACATTACCTCAGAGTAGAGGGTTAGAAAAACATATTCTAATCATACGGACCCAAGAAGTAAGTTGGAATAATCATCCCAGTATCTAACAAAATAGACTTTCAACCAAAACTGATCAAAAGAGAAGGGGAATGTCATGTCATCCTTATCAAAGGAAAAATATGCCAAGATGATGTGTCAATTCTGATGTCTCAAATGCCGAACATCCACATTCATAAAAGAAATGTTACTAAAGCTTAAATCACAGATAGAACCCCACACATTAATAATGGGAGACTTCAACACCCCTCTCTCCCCAATAGACAGATCATCAAGACATAAATTAAATTGACAAACAAGGAAACTAATAGAAATCATGAAATAAATGTACCTAACTGATGTCTAAAGAACATTTCACTCAGCACAAAAGAATACACCTACTTTTCAGCACCTCATGGAAGCTCCTCCAAAATTGACCATATACTTGGTCACAAAGAAAACCTTATCAGCTATAAGAAAATTGAAATAATACTTTCCATCTTATCAGACAACCATGGATTAAAGCTGGAACTCAACCACAAAGAAACAACCAAAAGCCTGAAAACTCATGGAAACTGAGCAACTCCCTACTCAATGACATCTGGGTAAGGGTTGAAATAAAATGAGAAATTAAAAACTTCCTAAAATTCAATGAAACTGATGGCACAATATAGCCAAACTTATGGGACACAATGAAAGCCGTGCTAAGAGGAAGTTCATAGAACTAAGTGCCTTTATAAAGAAACTGGAGATATCCCCTACTAACAACCTAACAGCCCACCTGAAACCTCTAGAACAAAAAGAAGCAGACACACACAAGAGGAATAGATGGCTGGAAGTCATCAGACTCAGGGCTGGATTCAATAAATTGGAAACAAAGAAAACAGTTCAATAATCAATGAAATCAAGAGCTGGTTCTTTGAGAAAATCAACAAAATTGACAAACCTTTAGCCAAACTAATCAAAAGGCAGAGGGAGAGTATTCAAATCAACTAAGTCAGAAAAGAAAAGAGAGGCATAACAACAGACACCGAGGAAATCCAAAGAATTTTCAGGCCTTATTTCAAAAGTCTATATGCCACAAAATTCGAAAACCTAAATGAAATGGACAATTTTCTTGATAGCTACCAACTACCAAAACTGAATCAAGATTAGGTAAACAAATTGAATATTCCTATAACACTTAAGGAAATAGAGGCAGTCATCAAAAGTCTCCCAATAAAAACAAACACAACAAAATCCCAGGACCGGATGGATTCATCACAAAATTGTAACAGACCTTCAGAGAAGAGCTAATACCAATTCTCTTCAAACAGTTCTGCAAAATAGAAATAGAAGGAACATTACCAAACTCATTTTATGAGGCCACAGTCACCTTGATACCTAAACCTCACAAAGACCCAAAAGAGAAGAGAATTTCAGACCAATTTCTCTTATGACTATTGATGTGAAAATACTCAATAAAATATTTGCAAACTGAATTCAAGAGCACAACATAATTATCATTCACCTTGACCAAGTAGGCTTCATCCCAGGCATGCAGGGGTGGTTCAATATATGGAATCCATTAGTGTAATTCATCATATAAACAAATTGAAAGAAAAAAAACACATTGAATATCTCCTTAGATGCCAAAAAAAGCATTCGACAAAATCTAACACCCACGCATGTTAAAAGTCCTGGAGAGAGCAGAGATACGAGGTATATACATAAACATAATAAAGGCAATATACAGCAAGCCTATAGCCAACATCAAACTAAATGGAGAGAAATTTAAATCAATTCTACTGAAATCAGGGAGAAGGCAAGGCTGACCACTTTCTCCTTATCTCTTCAATATAGTACTTGAAGTCCTAGCTAGAGAAATAAGACAACTAAAGGAGATCAGGGGGATACAAATTGCAAAGGAAGAAGTCAAACTATCACTATTTGCAGATGGAATGATACTATACATACATGACCCAAAAATTCTATCAAGGAAATCTTACAGCTAATAAACAGCTTCAGCAAAGTGACTGGATACAAAATCAACTCAAAAAAACAGTAGCCCACCTATATACAAATGACAAGCAGACTGAGAAAGAAGTTAGGGAAACTACACCCTTCACAATAGCCACAAATAATACAAAGTATCTTGGTTAACTCTAACCAAGAAGGTGAACTATTTGTATGAAATAAAACTTCCAAATTCTGAAGAAAGTATTAGAAGAAGATTTCAGAAGATGGAAAGATATCCCATGCTCATGGTTTGGGAGACTCAACATAGTAAAAAAATGACCATATTACCAAAAGCAATCTATAGATTAAATTATTTATTGACCTTAAAAAATCAATTCTCAACTTCATATGAAGAAACAAACAAACAAACAAACAAACAAACAAAAAAACAGAATAGCTAAAACAATCCTTTACAATAAAAGATCTTCTGGAAGAATCTCCATCCCAGATCTCAAGTTACAAAATGGACCAACAGTAATAAAAATATCATGGTATTGGTGTAGAAATAACCCGGTTGATCAATAGAATTAAATCAAGGCACAGATATAAACCCAAATACCTGTGGACACCTGATTTTTGACAAAAAAGCCAAATCTATACAAATGGAAAAAAGATAACATCTTCAACAAATGGTGCTGGTCTAAGTGGATTGCTACATGTAAAAAAAATGAAAATAGACCCGTATTTATCACCCTGCACAAACCTGAAGTCCAAGTGGATTAAAGACCTCAACATAAAACCAGACACAGTAAATCTGTTAGAAGAAAAAGCAAATAGGAGCTTTTAACTCATTGACACAGGAGATAACTTCCTGA
Organism: Acomys percivali; assembly: GCA_907169655.1. Classification (NCBI taxonomy): domain Eukaryota; kingdom Metazoa; phylum Chordata; class Mammalia; order Rodentia; family Muridae; genus Acomys; species Acomys percivali. Next base: position 1,682,646 of record OU015747.1, on the reverse strand, counting down.
ACAGAACACCAATATCTCAGGCCCTAAGATCAACCATTAATAAATGGGAACTTATGAAACTGAACAGCTGTAAGGTGAAGGAAACTCTTTACAGGAAAAAAAATGACAGCCTACACACTGGAAAAAGATCTTCACCAACCCAACATCTGACAAAGGACTAATATCCAAAATATATAAAGAATTCAAGAAACTAAACACCATCAAAGAAAATAATCCAATTAAAAATGAGGTACAGAACTAAACAGAGAATTCTCAACAGAGGAATACCAAATGGCTGAGAAATGCTCAACATTCATTGCTATCAGGGATTTGCAACTCAAAACAACTCTGAGATTCCATCTTTTACCAATTGAATGGTTAAGATAAAAACTGAGGTGACAGCACATACTGGCGAGGATGTGGAGAAAGGGGAACACTTCTCCATTGTTGGTGGGAGTGTGAACTTGTACATCCACTTTGGAAACCAATCTGGAGCTTTCTTAGGAAACTGGGAATAATTCTACCTCAAGACCCAGCCATATCCCTCCTAGGAACGTACCTGAAAGATGCTCTACCATACAACGAGGACATTTGCTCAATCATGTTCATACCAGCCTTGTTTGTAACAGCCAGAACCCAGAAACATCGTAGGTGTTCCTCAGTTGAAGAATGGCTAAAGAAACTGTGGTACAGTCACACAATGGCATACTATTCAGCTATTAAAAACAAAGAAATCTTGAAAATTGCAGGCAAATGGGTGGAACTGAAAAAGATCATTCTGAGTGGGGTAACCCAGACCCAGAAAGACACGCATGGTATATACTCACTCATAAGCAGATATTAGACACACGACACAGGATAGATAAGTACAATACAAACCAGAGACTGAAACATCAACTAAGAACCATGCATGATGTGGACCTAGACCCTCTGCTCAGATGTAGTAGCACAGTCTCCTTGTGGGCCCCACAATGTGGAGAGTACGGACTACTTCGGACATGCACTCTGGCCACTGAACTTTGATCACTTCCCCCAGGCAGGGTGGCCTTGCCAGGTACAGAGAAAGAGGTTATAGGTAGTGCAGATGAGACTTGATAGGCTGAGGTCAGATGTCAGGGGAGGTCTATTCCCCTTCCTCAAGACTAAGGGAGAGAGAAAGGATGACAGAGGGTGGGGGGCTTGGGAGGGGAGGGCGGTGGGGGATACAACTGCAGAACAAGCAGGTAACGTATATTATAATCCCACTATATGGAAATAGCTCTGAGACTGGCTGAGACATGAATGTCTAGGCATAGGCAATGCTTCTTATTGGCTACAGAATCCATATGAATTATTATTAGATGCCATTCTTTGTATGAAGATTTACAGGTGCCTTGTTTTCCTGCTCAAACAAAGAATATAAAACCATCCTTAATTGTTCTCTGCATCATGCACACCTTACCCAGAACAAAAGAACCAGACACTGAAGCTGATCAGACCTGACAGGATTCATTCCTCTCAGCATGCTGGACGCTGACATCCTGCATCCTTCATGTTCCTGCACCAAGTGCTTCAAAACAAGACAGCTCCCATGACACCTTCAATTGTTCCCTCATTTCAGACTGTTCCACACAGGACTCTAATTAAGCCTGGGATTTCTCAACATTTAGAAACGGGACCACAAACGCTATTCCTAACTTGTTTAACCATTTCCCCAATTTTATTTGGGCCCCTATAAAGGTATTATTCATTCCAA
>OU015747.1:1660932-1675932 GCA_907169655.1 Acomys percivali | reverse complement strand
CATTATTTGACTCCCTCCCTCCCTCCCTCCCTCCCTCCCTCCCTCCCTCCCTCCCTCTCTCTCTCTCTCTCTCTCTCTCTCTCTCTCTCTCTCTTGTGTGTGTGTGTGTGTGTGTGTGTGTGTGTGTTGTGTGTGTGTCTGTATGAAGCTTCTCCTCTATTAGATTTACTTACGAAACCACAGATACCCTTATGTAATCAGGATATTTTGTATGATAAAATAATCTATTCATAATAAAAATAACAAAAATAAATGTCAGAATCTCCAGTCATTTTGAACATTGTTCTGCAGTTATTTTTACAATGTGTGTTTATTATAATACTTGATGTATAAGCCTAAAATTCCACTCCTATGTTTCAAAGAAGGAAATATAAATATATGATCACATGAAAGACTTGAAATGAATTTTACAACACTATGACTCATGAACACAAAGAACATAAAAGGAATGATTTGCAAAAGAGAAAAATACTATAAACTACAAATGGACAAAGAAAATGTATCACATTATATGATGTTTTTAAAATATTTTATCATTCAACTATGAACGAAAAGAGATTATCAGTATGTGGTCTGAGACTTGTAAATTGTATTCTTACGTAGGATAAAAGAAAGCAGGCACAAAGATTGACAATTTTTTTTCCAGTGGAAAACGCATAGAAACAGGTAACAATCTAAATTTGCATCAGGCCAAGAGTGAAAGTTTAGATTGAGAATAAGCATAAAATAACATTTGGGGGGTAATTGTAACTGCTTATAATTTTATCATTGGGGTGCATGGCTTTGTAAAATTTAAATATATCCAGTAATACACACACTGTCTATAAATAATAATTCTTAAAGCTTACACAAGAAAAACATATACCCACTTTTATCTCTTAAAATCTAGGCAGCTGGGGCAGCAGTTGTAGCTCACTGTTAGATTGCTTGCTTAGCATGTTTGAAGCCCCAAATTCAATCTCCAGAATGCAGAAAAATGGGCCTGGAGAAGTAGAGTTTTAATCTCTGCATTTGAGAGGCTGTGGCAAGATGACCAGAAATTAAATACCATCCTTGGGTACAATGGAGACTTCTGTATTAAAACTGGGCTATATGAGATCTTTAATTAAACAACTAATACATATGCATTATCTTCTAATCTCTAATACTTTATTTGACTCTTTCTAAAATGTTGCCTCTTTCTGTATTTCAAATATATAGGATATATATGAGATCTTTTGCTACATAATTGAGAAGTAAATATCACAACAGGCAGCTTCTGGTTCTACTTATGGTTACACATAATAATCAAGGTTTCTACTCTAGATCTGTGGGCCGTCTAGCTTCTGGTTCCTGGAAATATAGGCATAGGCTTCCGCTTGTGGCTTGGGTCTCTGTTTCAGGCTGCATTATGTCCTCCCCATTCAGGCCGTGGTTGTTTAGCCTGTGTTTTTTTTTTTTTTTTTTTTTTTTTTTTTTTGGTGGGGGGAGTAAGGGCATCTACACCCCTAACAGTGGGAGTGGTAGCATCTCTGTTTTTCTTGCTTTGGGGACCATTTTGTCCTCCGTTTGGGATTTCTTGTCTAGCTTTGATAGGAAGGTTTTTGCCCAGCTTTACTGCATCTTGTTTGGTTGATATCCTGGGAGGCCTGCTTTTTTCTGAAGGGAAGCAGAGAAGCAGTGGATCTAGGATAAAGAGGAGGTGGGAGGACTTGGAGGAGTAGAGGGAAGGAAGGCTGTGGTCAGAAAATGCCGTATGAGGGAGAGTAAGTAAAAAGAAGAAGAAAAAGGGAGTCAGGGTTTCTACAATAACATCAGGAACAAAAACGCGTTTAACAGCATTTTGTTTGACATAGTAATCAAGATTCTACTAATGTAATGGACTGTTGTTACTTATAATTTCAATTATTTATTCTAAGCCTAATGAAGTGGCTTTAAGCTTAAGTTTAAAAGATGTGTATCAGTATAAATATTTCTTCTATGAATTGTGTCAAATACATACCATGGTGTGACTGGAGGCAGAGACAGAGATTGTCCCTCTGTTCTACAACTCCGCATGACAGGAGATGAATTATGAATGATGTCCACATGACCCACCCTGCTAAGAGTCAAAAGAAGGTGGCACTCAGAGGAAGGACAGCAGGCTACCAAGAAGAGACTTGATACCCTATGAGCATATACAGGGGGAGGAGGTCCGCCTCAGTCACAGTCATAGGGGAGGGGAATAAGGGGAAAATGGAAGGGAGGGAGGAATGAGAGGATACATGGGATGGGATAACAATTGAGATGTAACAAGAATAAATTAATAAAAAATAATTTAAAAAAAAGAAATTGGGAAGAATTTGACAAGTACTGGGACTATCAACTTTTGAGTGGTGTCTCCGTGTGGAAGGCATTAAATCTATCACTCTTTCTCTTATTCCAAAGCAAGCTCCTGACTGTAGGGCCAGGTTACTGTGGAACCAGGAGGAGCTAGTCCAGAGCAGGAACGGGATCAACTTGTGTCCAGTCCTGGAAATCTTGCCTTGAGAGAGGTAGCAGTGAGGGTGGTTCCCTTTCTGGCCAAAGGCCGGCACGTTCTGGACGTTCCGGTCCTGTGAAACCCAATCTCTGCCCACACCAGAGTAGGTCACATAATTACCGCAAAGTTAAACCACCTCTCCCCTTATAAGGTCATGTCCAGCAAACACCTGGAACTCCTCTTCATGCAAATAAGGCATTCCCGGCGGTACCTTAGCCCAGGCCAACGATGTACACTCACTCCGAAGCCTCTACCCACTCCCCAAAGGTTTAACTATTCTTTGTTCGCTCCAGTCAAATGAGCCGCTCTATGAAGACCTCCTGTAGAGAAGTCTGTTTCTCTCAGTGCTGCCTGAGCTCTCCAGCACCCACAGCTGCCCATGCTTTGTTATCCCTTTCAGGCCCCAGTTGTGATCGTGGGCATCGCACCCTTATGGGTTCGGGAACTAAATGGGAAGGACACCTGACAGCTGTAGAAGCCGCACTATATAGCTTTCCTGTCCCTTTTCTTAAGGTTTGAATTAGATTGGGAAGAATGCAAAAAAAAAAAAAAAAAGTTCTTCTATTATTCTATTATACGTGCCAACTCTCAATTGTTGTCCCTTAAAACCAGAGTATCCCTTACATACACACATACTACATGTGTGTGTATGTGTGTGTGTGTATGTGTGTGTGTGTATGTTTAATAAGGTGAGAACTTAATTTGCCTGGGAATTCCTTTAAGCAATCATAACCACTATGTCTTTGTTTTTATATATAATTTTACTAGATATGAATTTGTGTGTAGACTGTCTCTATTTAAATTTTCAGTGCCACAAAGTTTTTTTTTATAAACTTTTAACAATTTATTCTTAATCATAAACCCAAAATAAGGTATTCAATGTGGTATTATGCATAACAGGAAATAATAGAAAATCTTCCATTGTATAACTTTATATATATATATGAATATATGTAATCGAATTTGCATTGTAAAAAATTATATGCATAAATGTAATACCATTATTTGTATCACTATGTTTTCAAGGTTTTTCCACTATATATGTCTGAAATTTTTTTTATCATCTTAAACACAAATTAGCTATTTCTTGAACCACAATACTCCATTTTCCTGGGGTCTTCCATTAGTGTCTTTTGTTCTGCTACATCCTTATATTGTCTATTTGATAGTCAGCTTGTGGAAACATACTATCGCTTTCTTTTTGGACTATCTTACTTTAATTAGACATTCAATATGTATCTTGTGATGCTTTATGCTTGTGAGATGGAAATTTGTATCATCTTAAATTGCAAAAAAACCAAACGTATCTAATAATACTACCCCGCAAAAGAGGTGAAATTGCAATCCATTCAAGTGTGAGACCTCGTAGCCCCTCTGGAGGGGCAGGTTGCCAACTTCATATCACAAGGTCTGAAATTACACTGGAAATAACAGTGTCCTTTTTCTTAACAGAAACAGCAGGAAGCCATGTTCATTCCAGACAGCCATAGAGACCCCCTACCTGTAATGGCTTAGATTGATTTTCAGAAAAAGATTCCTCCTTTTCAAAAATGATTGCCTACTGTTCCTTCTGTCTAGTATCTTTTCATTCGGCTTCTTCTTTTTGGAAAAAAAAGAAAAAGATAAAGTCCTTCTCTCCCTTTGTCTTTAGATATGGAATTCACTCATCTCTGTTAGGTCGAAATATTAAATATGAACATCCTGCTTAAGTTTAAGGCACTTGTGAAACATCATGGTGGCTGCCCAGGATGGGCATCAACAAAGAAACACTAACGACCACCCTGTGTTCTTTAAGAGTGTGGTCTGTGCAAAGTGATGCGTTCTTCTTGTCCTGTGATAAAGTATACACTGTGTTCTCTGCTATCTAAAATTATTCATTTCACCAGAAAGAATTATGTGATGTCCGGCTAATTGCCTGTCTCCTTTAAGGTGAATTATATCAGAGCTAGTACGCATTTTGAATTAACCAACTGCACCCTCCAGAATGAACAAAAAGTGACTGAAGAGAATTACCCTTCGCACATAAGTTTAGCAACATTTTAATAAGGACTGAAATAGAGTTACTCTGAAAATCATGAAGAAAGCCACGGCAGTGGCTCATCCTTGTTGTGGTGGGAGGCACTTTTAAAGGCGATAACCTGAAAACCTGGTGTCACGGGGCTGTAATTTCAATCTCCTAAAAACAAAGAACTTGTGAACAATTTCATTCAAATACTCAAGATTTGATTGTATTTAAAGTATTGCTTCATACTCTCATAGCCTTAGCCAAATAGATGTACATGCTTTAAAATGGAAGTGAAATAAGCTATCTTAAGGTGAGATGTGGAAGAGAAACCAAACCATTACAAAATTTAGACGTGCTGTACCAGAGGTTCCCAGAGTTGGACTCAGAGATGTGGGACTCGATTTCATTCTTGGTTTGATACTAGCACTTCCGTGAGTTGATCATCAAGCACTAGACACTTCAATTCTCTTCATGATTAGCACATCATTTAAATTATGCATAGCCATAACAATAATCCTATTATTCTGATTATATTCAAATAATAAGAATTAACCTCTCTTTTTCAGTAATAATATATTCAAGTAGTGACAAAAGAAACATACATATAGTTTTAATAAAACTACAGAAGTAACCTATACCCAGGTGATATTCCTCAAAAATAGTATAAATACAGTTAGTTACTTCTATTTTACTGCACAGAAACAAAGGTCAGTGGAGGAGTTGAATTCCATATGTTGTTATTTTTTTTTAATAAAGCAAAAGAACATATGTGAATTCTGTAAAGTTGCTGCTTGACATTATAGAAACTTATTTTCTACTCTTGGTGACCCTGTAATTAATGACTGCAACCCTACCTTCCAGAGAGTAAAGCCTTCTTACATGATGATTTGTTGAGCACTTCCCAATGGCATTTATATTTTCAATTTAATTAGAAGAAAGCTTGATGAAATTTAATTTAATTTGTTAAACTCATCTTCCTTAATTCTTATGTAATCTACATTTTTAATTTTAGTTTTATAGTTTTTTTTTTAGTTTTATTTTCAACTCTTTTCATGTTATTTCTATATCTATATGAAAAACTAGAAAAAAATTACAAAACCAAATAAGTATTTCATTTTGTGTGTAAAGCTAAATATATGTTTGGAGGAACATGTGCACGCAGGCATTTGCTGGCCAAAAATGAACTTTGCATGTTGTTTCTCAGGCACCTTCCAATTTGTTTTTTGACACAGGACATCTCACTGGCCTGGGACTTGCCATGAAAGGTTAGGTCAGCTGGGAATGAGCTGATGGGTCATGCAGTGACCTGAGAGTGGGGACTGCAAGTGAAAGCCACCGCTGGCTTTTCACATTGGTCCTTGCAGTCAAAGTCAGCTACTTAGGCTTGTCCAGCCGGCAGGCGCTTTGCTACTGTGTGGTCAATGATCAAATATTTTCAATATGTTTTTGTTGTGATTGAAACAGAATTGAGGGCTGGGTGTGGTGGTGCAGTCCTTTAATCCCAGCACTCGGAGGGAGGTGGATCACTGTGAATTCGAGGCCAGCCTGGTCTACAAAGCGAGTCCAGGACAACCAGGGCTACATAGAGAAACCTTGTCTCAAAAAAACAAAAACAAAAACAAAAACAAACAACAAAAAAAAGAATTGAATTGCAAATTGCACTTTTTAGCCAAAGTTTATTTAGAATAGAGCTCACCAAGTCGGCCAGGCTGGATGGCCTGAAAAATCCAAGGATCTGCCAATCTCTGGCTCTTCATGTTGGGGCCTCAATAATGTGTCATCACACTCAAATGTTTTTATATGAGTACTTCATGCTTGTATGTCTAAGTTTTTATTTGCTGAGCTGACTTCTCAATTGCCCTCTTTAATTTTTAAAATAAAAAGTTTTAGTTCTCTAACTTTGAAGTGTATCTTTATCATTTCAATATAAAGCTATGGGTAACTTTCACTGAGACTAAAGAATCCATATTTTAAGTAAAATGTGACACTATTAGAATTATGGGTTAACTAATGTGGGTGCAATATATTGTGACTTGCTTAGGTGTATGTAAACAAATAATATGAACAAGAAACAGCAAACATAAATTTGTGTATGCTAGTCTGCATGAAAACATTAGAGCATGTGGAATTTTATCTTCAGTCAAGCTGATAAAGCTTCCAAGAAATCCCACATCCAACTCATTTTAATAAAAACTAAAACATGATAATTATTTGCAGATAATGTATCTGGACTAGGGAGAAACCAATTTTGAAACAAAAAAGAGTTTTGCTAAATCTAAGATTTTTAAAATTAATGTAGTTTTTGCTCATGAGAAAATAAAGTACAATGTTCTTAACATCATTATAGTATGATTTAAAAAACCTGTCTGGAACAAATCTAAGAACAATGTAAAAGACATACAAAAATTATCGTAGTCCAGTCATGTTTATTAAAGGAGAATCTACAAATGTTAATTTAATAAACTAGCATAATCCTTAAAGCATTCTATAAGCCTTTGTCACTATACCCACAGAGAAGTATATTCTCCAACCCTCATCGAAGAAACTTCTCTTTTCAACAGATGGTAATGGTTACAAAAAAAACCCACAACCAAACCGAGTGGGGTTCTGAGCTCACAACGAGTGATCTCTGCAGAACATTTCTGCACCTAGAGCTCAGGGAACATTTAGGAGGAGAGGCGGGAGCGCAGCACATTAACAGCCAGAGAGTCAGGGAGCTTCGTGTGAGATTGTGCCTCCCCAGTACTATCAGAAGCTCAGTTTGTAAATTCTGACCAACATGTCTGCCCAAATGTGAGCTGAACAAAAATGACACCGGTGAACTTGCCAAACTGGGTGGAGAAGAGCCCACAAGGCTTCACCGGGACTCAAAGAACTCCAGGCCAGTGAGGAAGCTCAGAACAGAAATGCGACATGCCGTCAAGGAGAGCACACCAATCGGTTGTCCCGCGCCAAATATTTAGCAATGAAATCATACATACAAGTAGCATTATATAGACTTGGAAGGTTATATTCCGAAATATAGAGTGTATTAGAGGGCATGCATTCAAATTAGAGCTGGAATAGAGATTGGACTTAAAAAGAAGGGAGAATATAATTTAAAGGGTTATGGATAAAATCTAATCCTTGTAATGTTCAGAACTGTGTTGTACGGGCTATGAATTATGCCGTATGTATTATCCCTTACTCGACATAACATTTTACATGTTCTATCGACAACAATTCATTTCGGTGTTTACTCTTTAATGTTCTTATAAATCCTATAGTATACTATATCATAGCAGCTTTCACCTTTGCTATGGTTAATTGACCTTTTTTATGTAAGTAAATTGAGTTCAAAATATCTGCCCTTGTGTTTAAATAAAATTCTTATTTTGATAACATTTTCAGGAAAGGTACATATTTCAGAATCGTATTGGAGTGTCTTAAAACATGACATTTTGTCTAAAATATTTTAGATATTTTTAAATAATTTCTGTATATTGATATTGAAGAAAGGAAAAAGAAATTTTTGATTTCTTCTTTCTTAATATGTCTTTGTATTCTGGGGCTATCTAAGACTTATTTTTATCAATATACATATACATACTACATGAATATATACACACAAATAAGCATTTACAAGAATTTCATTCAGTATCTTTTTGATATATTTTTCCTGTTCCATAAGTCTTCACTGATCATCTCCAATTTCTGCCACAATCAACTCCATGGTTTTCCTGTCTGTCTGTCTGTCTGTCTGTCTGTCTGTCTATCTATATCTATCTATCATGCTTCTATCATCTATCTATATATCCATCCATCCATCCATTTCTCAAAGAAACAATGCATTGACTCAAACTTGGGTTAGCCAACCACTCGTAAGCATGGGGCCTGCTGTCCTGTAGCATGGGTAATATATAAAATGTCACTCCTTTGAAAAAAAGTCTGATTATTCCTCCCCCAGCAGCTAACATTTGCATATAGATTCTCATTGAAAGTTGGTATTTTGTGCCCACTTCTTTTCCTTCATGCTGTAATTTTGTGTGGCTTAGGCTTGTCAGTTCTGTCACAGTCTCTGTGAGTCCACATGTGCATCAGCTCTGTTTTGTCTGAACAATGCTGTCTCTTTCCCATCATCCACTCCCTGTCGCTCTTACAATCTTTCCGTCTCTTTTCCACATATATCTCTGAGCCTTAAAAGGAAGAGTATGAGAAACACAATCCTTTAAGAGAAAAGTTTCCAGTGTTTCTTACTATCTGCACATTTTTAAATTGTGGGTTTTATTATTAATTACTGTCTTCTGCAAAAAGGAACGTCTCTGATGATAATTGAACAATATGCTGCTCTATGATATGGTTATATATATGATAACATGTAGTTAGAAGTAATTACATTTCTTTGTTTATTTACTAGATTAATAGGAATAAATTTTCTCCTAGTTCCATGATCTATGTAGTCTCAGGATCTTGGCTTCATGAACAGTTTCAGATACGGTCTCCATTTTATAGAAATGTTCTTGAATCAAATAAAAGAATGGTTGGTTGCTCCCGTAACATTTGCGCATATACATATATGTATTTTTGAAAGATTCTGCAATAGTTTATTGCATTGATTTCTTTGAAGACTCAGTTGTGCCCCATGAAGCTGAAAGAGTTTTTGAGAGAAGTTATGTGGTGTTTTGCTGGGAGCAGACATGTGAGAATCCACATGATGTTCGGAAGGGCATAAATAGAACCGCAGGGACAGTGCTACCTACCCTGCCATGCAACGCTTGGCTGGTTTTCGCTTCGCTTAGCTTCACAGTTAGAATTGTTACAGAGAAGTTCTTGTGGTACTCCAGGTGCTTCTGGCTGCTTCCACTGACTTGTGGTAATTAAGCAGCACCTTGTGGTTTCTTCTGGATTGTACCACCACTATATATTCGAGTGACTGCTTGGTGTTGGTTATTGGACTGGGTGCTGGTATCTTGACAATGCAGCAAGGTATTGGCCCAAGGAACTATGTCTAAACAGGTCCCCAGTCCTCTTTTCTTATTAACATCCTTTCTCTCCTTCTTCCCGTTGATGGGTTACAAGTGAGGTTTATGTATTTAAAAACCCTAAATAAAGTAGGTACAGAAAATATAAGCCTACAGTATATTTTCATTTGTCTTTTAGGAAATATTTTTGTGTTACTCATTTTTTTATCATTTTCTGTCCTCTGCTCTGCCTTCTTTCCCTCACTAACATAAATATCTCTTTTCTAATTTCAGATTTATTCCTTTATAACAATATATTCCATATCTCTTTTCTAGGAAGTTTTCTTCTTTCCTCTTGGCACCTTTCTAGCTACCTGACTACTTACATTTAAGTCACCTATCTAAAATGTAAACTCTGACATTCATGTATGAGAACATGTGTAACAGTCATGTTTTATCTGGGTCAGAACATCTACCTCAGTATGATTGTTTGTAGCACTTAAAAGTTTACCTGCAACTATGACAATTTAATTTTTCTTTACAGCTAAGTAATATTCTGTTGTATAAGTTATTTACATATTCATTTTCTGCTTATTGGTTAATTAGCAACTAGGCGGATTAAATTTTTGAGTATGAATGAGGGATCGACAATGAGCATGGATAAGCAAATATCTCTGTTGGAGAGTTCTTTACACACATGTCCAAGAATGACATGTCTTTAGCCCGTGGTTAACCAATATTCAGCCTCTTGAGGACTCTCTATGTGAGCGTGCATATTGACTATACTAGCTTGCATGTCTACATTTTGTATTATCTCTTAGCCATTTATTTATCTTCTGACAACTCTGTCCAGATCCATATTGAAATTTACTTTAATAATCTCTCTCTCTCTCTCTCATTCCCTGTGTGTGTGTGTGTGTGTGTGTGTGTGTGTGTGTGTGTGTGTATGTGTTCATATAAAAGAGTTCATTCAATTGGAGCCACATAACATAGTGTATAATGTTCCTCTTAGTGAACTGTAGGTTGTCAAATTGAAAAACCAGTGCCATCTATGGGACACCTTCTTTTAAGTTGTTGGGTAGGTATTTGGTGGACATGCCTAAGACAGTGCAGAAAGTTATCATTGCTTTAGGTTGCCAACTCAAACATGATAAAAATAAAAAAATTAAAAAAAAAAACCATTGCTGAAAACATTTCACATTTTACCATAGGTCATAGAGAAATAAAATTGATACTGACTAAAATGAATCTTTCTTGCTAAAGGTTAATTTTTTTTTTTGAGACAGGCTCTCTCTACGTAGCCTTGGCTGTCCTGAACTTGCATTGTAGACCAGGCTGGCCTCGAACTCACTGCGACCCGCCTGCCTCTGCCTCCCGAGTGCTGGGATTGAAGGCATGCACCACCATGCCTGCTAATTTTCTTAATACCAGAGGGTCCTGTGTGGGCTGCTGGTGAAAAGGATCATCGACTGTCTTGTCCAGTTGTAAACCCTATGTACTACAGTGATGATCGTCATGACAAGGTTTGTCCATGGAAACAAGATTGTAATAAATATTGTGAGAATAACTAACTACTCTCCAGTTGGACTTAAGGCCTGTTCTACAGAAGGAAAAACAAGCTGAGTAGTATAAAATGTAATAAAGAGTTCATGGTTGGAGAGATAACAGAGCCCAGAGGTGAATCTACTACAACTACACTTCTAAAAGGACGTAATAATAATCTTTATTCTAAATGTGTTTCTTTCTATCATAGACAAGACATCCTCAGAATTCATTAAGGTTCCTTTGGTAGTTGACAGCAGTTTATTAAAAAAAAAACTCATAGATGGTAAAAATGATACTGACAGTCAGTAGTGTCAGTGCTTATCCATAAAGAGGGCATCTAAATTAATTGCCCCACACTCAACACCTGCACACCATTGCAGAAAAGGGTCCAGAAAGACTGTAGGAGCCAGAGGTCTGGGAGATTCAGAGTTCAGCTGTATCTCCTCAACATGTCGGCATTCATGGACTCACAGTAGCTATGAACGCTCGTACAAAACGTGCAAAACAAGCTAGTCAACATTTTATCATGAAGGAAGAAGGACTTACAAGGTCCTACACTTAACAGAAGAACCACTGACAATTGAAGGCTCTGAGGGAATAAGTCGTTTTCTTGTAAAAGTGTGAGTCCTGGTAGATTGATCATACATATGCTGATGGAACTAAAATCCGGAGTACACGGACAGCACAAATTAGATTCAGCTAGATATCGTAAACACTTCAAAATTATTTCCAAATAAGATATGAATTTAGGAAGTGGGTAGGAATGGAGAAAGTAGGTCTGGGAGTTGCAGGGAGGAGCAGGAGTGAATATACTCACACACATTTTATAAAATGAACAAAAATATTATAAAATGGTGAACCTCACTTAAGCTTTCTTTCTAAGGCTTGTGCTTTTGATTACTTCCTTATTCAGGAGCGATATTCACTGTTTTCCAAACATATGTAATATTTAAGCTACGTCTGAAGTCTACCCCTCATATCATTTTATTTTCTCAACAAGTGCATTTCCTCCACTTTATTCTTTTGTGTTTGGAGGGTATTTTTCAAGCATGTCTGTGAATTTATAATTGGATTTTCTATGGTGTCAGTTCCACTCTTATTGTTCCCGCTGTGGTTTTTACTTTGACAATCACGGTTTTCATTTTAATGCGATCTTCCTTACAACCTACTGACTCTACCAAAGAATTCTTTTCTTAATTAATGAAAGGGAAAAATTTCTTCTTAAATGAAGCAGAGATAATAAAATAGGTATTTTTAAATATCTTTATATTGTATGGCATTTGCACTACTATTTAAATGTATTTAGAAATATATTACATAAAGGTGGGGATTTTTTTTTAATTAATTTATTCTTGTTACATCTCTATGGTTATCCCATCCCTTGTAACCTCCCATTCTCCCCTCCCTCCCATTTTCCCCTTATTCCCCTCCCCTATGACTGTTCCTCAGAGGGATTACCTCCCCCTGTATATGCTCATAGGGTATCAAGTCTCTTCTCAGTGACCTGCTGTCCTTCCTCTGAGTGCCACTAGGTGTCCCCTGCCAGGGGACATAGTCAAATGTGAGGCACCAGAGTACTTGAGAAAGTCAAATCCCTCTCTCCACTCAAGTGTGGAGACTGTCCTGTCCATGGGCTAGGTCAGGGTAGGGGTTTAAATTTGACCGCCAGTATTGTCCTTGGCTAGGGCCTTAGTTTGAGCGGGACCCCATGACCCAAATCTGCCTATCATAATGTTCTACTTGTAGGATTCTAGGACCTACTGGATCCTTCTACATTGCTATTCTCCCATTGTTCTCTCATCTAGAGTCCCAATAGGATGTCCTCCCCTCTGTCCCAGTTTCCTGGTAAGGGAAGGCTTTCATGGGACATGCCCATTGGGCTAGTATGCAGATATAAGTGAGTATATACCATTTGAGTCTTTCTGCTTCTGGGTTAACTCACTCATTATGATCATCTGTAGCTCAATCCATTTGTCCACAAATTTCTGGAATTCCTTGTTTTTAATAGCTGAGTAGTATTCCATAGTGTATATGCACCACAGTTTCTTTATCCATTCTTCTACTGAGGGACATTTAGGCTGTTTCCATGATCTGGCTATTATGAATAAGGCTGCTATGAACATGGTTGAGCAAATCTTCTTGCTGTGTGCTGGTGCATCTTCTGGGTATATTCCAAGGAGTGGAATAGCTGGGTCTTGAGGAAGCCCTATTCCCAGTTTTCTGAGATAACACCAGATAGATTTCCAAAGTGGTTGTACTAGTTTGCATTCCCACCAGCAATGAAGGACTGTTCCTCTCTCCCCACATCCTCTCCAGCATGTGGTGTCGCTTGAGTTTTTGATCTTAGCCATTCTGATGGGTGTAAGATGGAATCTCAGAGTTGTTTTGATTTGCATTTCCCTGATGACTAAGGAGGTTGAGCATTTCTTTAAGTGTTTCTCAGCCATTTGATATTCTTCTGTTGAGAATTCTCTGTTGAGTTCCAAGCCCCATTTCTCAATTGGGTTATTTGGTTTGGTAGTGTTTAATTTCTTGAGTTCTTTATATATTTTGGATATTAGAAAGGTGGGGATTTGGAGTGATACAGCTTAAATATATGCTTCCCAACACACAAACACACACACAAACATTTGTTTGGCTCTTACTGTTTTCAATGATTATATGATAGCAGTTTTTATTATTAAGTGGTATCTCGTGCTTGGTAGCTTAATCCTTAAAAATTCATTTTTAAAATATAAAAGAGTTCTTTTAACTAATATTGTAAAACATTGTTTCATCGAAAGACATAACTGTGCAGTGATTTATAGTTCTATCAATCAAAAATATTTACCTATAATCTATCTACATGTCATCTATTATTTATCAATCATTCAAAGCAAACAAAGAAGAAGCACGTAAGACATGAATTCAAAGATATACTTTTAAATGGTATTTATTAAAATAAATAAATAAATAAATGATATTTATTTGCTCTGTTACCCAAA
The DNA here is from genome assembly GCA_907169655.1 of Acomys percivali. NCBI lineage: Eukaryota > Metazoa > Chordata > Mammalia > Rodentia > Muridae > Acomys > Acomys percivali. Next base: position 1,661,958 of record OU015747.1, on the reverse strand, counting down.
ACCCTTCCTGCGAACTCTTCCTTTGGCAATCCATCAGCAAGAACGTTAGCATCACTCAAATGCTGTATCTTTTATACTAACCCTTTATATCACAATGATGACTTTTGTATTAAAAAGTACAATGGAGTCATTTTGACGTTGTATGATTGTTAAGGAAATAGTAGTGAGTCTTGTACGTTTCTTTTAGGGCTAAGCATGTCTTTGCAACAGTCATATACTGACCCTCTGTGCCACAATGTAATACTATTTGAAGGTAGGGCATGTGGTGCAGGCTACATCATGGGAGTGGAACCTGAGTGAGTAGGATTAGCAAGCAGCCTTTTTAGATCTGTGGCTTCAGCTTTTTCTCTCTTTCCCGAGGTCCCAGAATACGAAGAGGCCACCAATAGAAGTCATGAAATTAAATGGTATTACTGGATATTTTAGAGTCTAAGACTGAGAAATAAACATGCTATGATATTTTGTTATATTAGCCCAGGGCAGCAGTCTTTCTATGGCCATAACAAATGCTTGAGATTATACATTAGTAAAGAGGAAAGCCTTATTTTGACCTCTAGCTTGGAGATTTTCAGTCTGGTTATCAGTTGCATTGCTTTTCTACCTGAGGCAGGAAGCATATCAAAAGAAGAGATTTGGGGGAAAGCAAGTCCTTCCTTTGGTAGCTGAAAAGCAAGTGGGATGGCAAATGCTCTGCAGCCCAACGTTAGAGCATCTTCCCAATGACGCACCTCCCCCACAGACAACTTTCCTATTTCTGTTTCTAAGCAGGGCACACAGACTATTAATTACATTCTATATTTAAGCTACAGTCCAGTACAAAGCCCCTGAGACAGACTGCTAGGATATAGATCCTTGTGCTAACTGATGATATTTAACGTTTCCTTCCTTACGTGTTTGTTTTCACACTTAGTATCTTTTCATATATTTTAACATAAAGGCATATCAAAGGGGTACAGAAAATAATATATGAGGGTATGTGTAACCATCACGTAACAATGTGAAAAGCAAGAATGAGAAAAAAAAAAA
>OU015747.1:1640613-1660922 GCA_907169655.1 Acomys percivali | reverse complement strand
TCAGTTGAGGGACATCTAGGCTGTTTCCAGAATCTGACTAGTACAGGTAAAGCTGCTGTGAACATAGTTGAGCAAATCTCCTTGCTGTATGGTGAAGAATCTTGTGGGTATATTCCCAGAGGTGATGACTGGGTCCTGAGGTAGAATTATTCCCAATTTTCAGAGAAAGCACAAGATTGATTTCCAAAGGGGTTGTTAAAGTTTGCACTCCAACCAGCAATGGAAGAGTGTTCCCCTTTCTCCACATCCTTGCCAGCATGTGCTGCCATCTGAATTTTTCAGCTTAGCCATTTGGACAGAGACATTTTGAGTTTCATTTCCCTAATAACTAGGGATTTTGAGCATTTCTTTAAATGTTTCGCAGCCATTCAATATTCCTCTGTTGAGAATTCTCTGTTTAGTTCTGAGCCCCATTTATCAATTGGTTTATTCGGTTTGGTGGTGTTTAATTTCTTGAGTTCTTTATATATTTTGGATATTAGCCCTTTGTCAGATGGAGGGTTGGTGATGCTCTTTTCCCTGTCTGTAGGCTGTTGTTTTGTTCTCTTGACTTTTTCCTTACAGAAGCTTTTCAGTTCCATAAGGTCCCATTTATTAACTGATCCTAGGGCCTGGGGTGTTGGAGTTCTGTTCAGGGTTCAAGGCTCTTCCCCACTTTTTCTTCTAACAGATTTAGTGTGTCTGGTTTTATGTTGAGGTCTTTAATTCATTTGCACAAACCACTGGAAAAATGTCCTTGTTTCTACCACTGTCAGAATTCTGCCTAAAATATAGTACAAGCTTGGATGCAGGTAGAGTTGACGGCAAAACTCTGCCAAGACTGGGTAAGCAAGTCCTCAAAATTCCTGCCTCATCAATCTCTTTGAGGTAGGATGGGTGTTGCCAGGAGTTAACCTGTCCCATTTTCAGTGAATCTTTAAAATAATAAAACATTTTTAAAGCTGTACTCTGAACGTCTCTGAGATTTTTGAAGACCTTATCCAACTATCCCACCTTATCTTTCTGTAGAATCATATCTATCTGGCGCACCTAAGATGTATAATCTTGTGATAAGAGTAGACTAGTGATTGACATTACCATGATTTGATCAGCTAACAATTTACTTGTACAACTTATTCATCCTAAACAGCCTGCAATAACACTGTCAAAGTATTAGAAGTAAACTTTGTATTATAATTAATTTATATGGGTACAATACCTCATATATATAGATAGATAGTATGTGAAGAATAAAGTTACATTTGAATTCTATACCACTGTTTTTAGAATTAAACTTATTTTGCATCTATATACAGAATTCTATACCAATGAGTTAAAAATAACCTTGTAGTGACAATTGAGGCATTAAGTTGAGTAGTAGATTCACTCATCTACTTTTTGTTCTATCTTCCCTGTATATTTCTATATTCCCCCTTCTTCCTTTTCAACTCCTATCTCCAAACCTAAGAATGTAAGATAAAGGAAAAGAGAGACATCAAAGAGTCTAACCTCGTTTTCTTTCTAAATAAGACCAATAATAACTTGTAACCAACTCCCATTGATAATAACCATATAGCCCAAGAAAACAACCAAAAACCTACCTGACCCCAAACAAAGGAAATGGGGCATCATTATTCTCTTAGGACTCTAATTAAGCCTGGAATTTCTCAACATTTAGAAACTGGGAAAACGAATCTTAATTTAAAATCTATCTTTATTATTTCAAATTATATCTAATTTTTGGCGTCGGTGCATGTTTTTGTTGATTACCATCTTCTCCAGAGTAGCTGTAACTAAGTAAAGACACCCTGAAGAACCAAGTTCAAGTCTGTTGGGTATTTGTCATAGAAAGTTGCTTGGGGAGAGTCATCAGACCTTCATATGAGACCTTAGGAATTGCATCATAGACCTTAGGAATTGCATGTAATTCTTCAAGTTCACGTGAACTTGTGAGTTGATGGAACACACAGACTATGAGACACTGAAAGGTGATCCTATCAATGTAACAATGGAAATATCACATCCATGCTGGTGCAGGCAATGCTCTCTGGTTGTGTGATGCTTCAGGGTCACCCACATTCTTTAAATTACCCTTTGCAAGAGTTCTCTGAGGCAATAAACTCACTGAGTCACCAAACTGGACTCTGGTGCACTCATACTTTGGTCTGTCCTTATAGTTCTCTAAGGAGTGCGTAGTTCTTTGTTTCAATGCCCCCAGAAAACTTACACATTCCTTCAAGTACAACAAAGCACTATACCACAGTTGTATTTACCCAGTATTTTCTTTTAAAAAAATAGAATCTAGTTCTATACCATAATGTTACTAGTGAAACAATTCAGGTTTCTGCATTATGAATCTACTTACTCGTTATTTATCATTAAACACTTGAGTATCAGACCCCCCCCCACTTCAGCTCATTATACAGTGGTGATGAACAGCTTTTCTTTAAAATATTGAAAATATTTATAGTCTCCATTTTATTTTAAATTCTCTAGGACATATAACCCTATTTTGTGCTGTGGTAATCCTTTAAAAGATGATTCTCAATTCCCAGCCCTCAGGGATCAACAAACCGTGCAGAAGAGGGAAGCTGAAAAATTTTAAGAGCCAGAGGGGAAGGAGACCACTAAGGAAACACTGCCTTCTTAGCACAGCAGGGCCGATGCACATATGAACTCACAGAGACTGCACATACAGGGCCTGTACAGGTCTGAGCCTGATGTGGCCCCAGAACTGCAAAGCAAAGTGCGTAAAGGCCAGCATCCCTAACCCAGAGCCTGTCTCCAACTGATAGCCTCTTGTATATAAGAAATTTGTTTCTCCTCAATAGCGTTTTACTTTATATACAAAGCAAGCTTAGTGGCAGGTGCCATGCTCAGAGATATAGGGCCAATGAAATATGAGCTCAGTGACAACTTAAGAGGTTCTTTGTTTCAAACCACTTTGTCAGGTTCCTTCCCCCCACCCAACACCCCCACATGTCCTTTGCATAAATATGTTATGATTTCTAGTTTGTGTCTCTATGTGCTTCTGGTGCTTTTATTCTGGCCCTTTCTTTGTGTGATTGTTTTGTCCTAAAGTGGTTTAGTTATATTTATTTTATCTAATTTTATTTTATAGTCATTATTGATTTTAGAAGTCTGTTTGTAGTCTAATAAGACAGCAAAGGGAAGAATATGCTTTTGGTGGGTGAGATCCTTGAGTGGTAGTTGAGAAATACATCATGACCCTGATCCACAGGGAGATTGAGTGAGCCTGGGCCTGGCAGTGATTTTGAAACTTCAAAGTCCACCCACAGTGACATACTTCCTACTAAATGAGTTTTTCTAATTATGCCACCCCTCCTAATTCTTCTAATCCTATCAAATAGTGCCACTCCCTGCAGACTAAGTATCCAAGTATACGAAGGAGCTTACAACCATTATTATTCAAACCACCAAAAGAGGAAACCAAAGCAAAGTAAGGGAAATTAAATATATATATTTATATATTTTATATATACATATTTTAATTGCAAAAAAATGACAAGCAGAATTTTAATGATTCTATGAGCAATAGAAAATTTGATACACCCAGGACAATGGAAACTCCACAGGAATCTATGAGGGTAACACTAACTAAGAATCCTAGCAGTGTGAGATATGGACCCTGAACCAGCCATCTCTTGTAACCACGCATGATGACTTCCAATGCTGGGATAGGAACACTAACTCAGGCACAAAACCTCAGACCACAATGCTTTTCATGTTCTGAAGTTTTGAAATGTAGTTGTCCCTATATAGGGATATTATGTGTTATGAAGGAAGTTGCTAGAATTATTTTGACTGGTCTGACTAAATTCTATACAAGTGAAATTTATCTTTATGTGTTTAGAGATGGAAAATAAGGAAAATAATAGATCACATGTCAGCTAAGAAGTTTCTTAGAGATAAATATTATATTAACTTGGAAGAACGGTTACAGCTCTCTTACCCTATAGTCCATCATGGTTTCTTGTTTTATTTGACCACTATTATTCTTATATTATCTTGACAACCTTTTGTTTATACTATCCACTAAAGCTATCCATTTTTCTCTCCTTTGTCACATACCTGTTTTCATAAGGCTTGTAAAAACACAAAGCCAGCCAGGCTTCACTACTTTCCTGTACTTGGGAAGCTTGCTACTGTCATCCGTCTGGAACCTTAAGCCCAAATAAGCCCTTTCTTCTAAAAGTCGCCTTGATCTTGGTATTTAATCACAGAATTAGTTAAATAACTAATACTATTTCTATCTTTTCCTCCCAGCATCCTATCCCCTCTTAGATCAATTAATCCCCTGACATCCTTTATAAAGATGGTTTTAGTTAGCTGTTTATCTAACATTTCAGTTTGATATGGTTTTGTAAAATCACCAGTGGCCTCTACAGTGCCAGGCGTTTTATCTTTCCTGTGGATGACAGAGGGCATAGAGCATCATTTGCTCCTCTTTGATGGATTCTGACTTTCCACAAAGCTGCAGGTCACTTAACTGCCCTCTTTCAAACAGGCAGTCCCCTTAGCTGGTATTGGGACTCCAAGGTTAAGTAATTGCATGTGTTCACTTAGCCATCTACATGATAATTAATGCTAGGTCTGAACTAATGGCCTTGGAATTCATATTATCAGTTGAGAACTATTACTTGACCTCCAAACTGCTAGAGTTATCTACTTTTTAAAATGTTCGCGGTCTAACAGCTATTTAGAAACAAAACATACCTCCAGAACAAATTTTTATTTCTTGCAAACCGTATCTCAATTCAGAGTTTCTCATTTTAATTCTGGAGTACTCTGTAATTTAGTTTATGGGGTCATGACGATGACTCACTTTGAAATCTGTTTTTCTCACTCCCAAACTCATTTAAGCAGAGGCCTATTTGCTCTACTTTTTAAACAAATTCACAGTTTTTCTTTCCCTCACCAAATCTACCTGCAAACTTGAGCCAACCCTCTGTAGAGTTCTCCTAATTCTTGTGTTATGACTGTCCTAGGGCTTACATTTTAAGTAGAACAGCAAGAAGGAGGTTTTTAGACCGTATTTCATACTATTACTCTCAAATCCAAGCATTTCAGTATCAACCAGTGCGCAGAATCATAACACAGCTGTGTGCAGCCTACCTTTCACAGTTTCAGATTTTTTTTTCAAATTTTATGCCTCCATTAGCTTCCACACTACATGGTCCAAGACGTTGACATACTTGCTTTTCAGTGCACTTGAATGTACCTTTTCTACTTCCAATGTTTTCTTATTCCTTATCTGGATATCCATTTGGGTATTTCCCTTTCCCCTAAGCAGCTTTACAGTGTGCTGCATGTAATAGTTACCTACTCAGCCATCCTCACAGTGATAAAACTTCCACTAAAGAAGAAGCTTTAAATAATTAATGGTGTTCATAGTATTTAGAGCCTTGTGAACTTGTTTTTCTATTCTCTGCTATTGTCCAAAATATCTGACATAAGCAACTCTTTTTGCTTCTTTCGATTTTGTTTTTTTGTTTGTTTGTTGTTTGTTTCTTTGTTTGTTTGTGACATGGTTCCTCTCTGTAACAAGGCCCTATCTGTCCTGTAGATGAAACTAGCCTCAAACTCACAGAGATTTGCCCACCTCTGTCTCTCAAGTGGTGGTATTAAAGGTGTGCATCACCAAGGCCGCCTTCATAATCAACCCTTAAAAAAGGAAACATCTGCTAGTAATACAGATGCCTGTGAAAACTAATATGGCACTCAACAGTTATTGTTCTCAGTACTTAATAACTTGCATGCATGTAAACAGAGTGAAGGCTATAAGGGCCAAATAAATGCTTACAAAGTAAGGCACTGCTTTGGCTATGCAAAATGCATTAGCTACAATAACAGTTATCCAGAGAGACATGACTAAGTAATTATTATGACTCTTTTATAACTTCTTATATAAGCAGCCCTGTCAAGATGCCATTTTGTGTGACTTTTTTTATATAAATACCCTTGAGACCCAAAATATTCCTCTTTGTCCTGTGTGATTGAAGTGTGTTGTTGCATCTACTGTCTGTGGTACTATCCATCTTTAATTTCCCTGTCTCTTGGGACCTTTTGGGTTGGAACTCAGAATTTGGACACAGGGCAATCAGAGCAAATACCTTATGAGTGCCTAAAATATTCCGCAGTAGAAGGTTTTAATCTTACAAGTCTTCAGTTACATGTGTGTGGAAGAAGAGGGTCCTCAGATTATTACAAACATTTTGGATAACGGAGAAAGGAACGAAAACAGTAGTGGACAACAAAATGATTTATCATTCTCTCATGAGTATATCTAGAACAGTTTACTTATATAAAATTTTAGCCAGAAATGGACTTCGATCATGGAAATGAATGTCTTCATAAAAGAGTTAATACTGAAGAGTTACTAAAATAGGACAATTTTCCTTAGGCATCTTGGAAATTATATTTTCAGTAATGATTCTATTTTGATCCACACAAAACATTAACATGTTACTCAGAAATTGAACTTTTAATACTAAACACATAAGTGTAATATTAATGAATGCATGAGGACTGGCTGCAAATATTCTTTCAGTTCTAAAACATCATCTTATTTCACCAAGCTTTTAGACTCTGGGAGAAATTTTGTGTTTTTAATCCAAAACCATGCATAAGGATTGAGATGAATAACTTTAATGGGAAATGAGCTATTTTGGAGATTGTGATTATTCATTTCTGGTGAAATTAGTGCTCTCGGTTAATTTCCTTTATTTTCTAATATAGAGGAGTGCCAGATGTTTTGCATTTTTTAAGGAACAGTTTGCACATCTGCTTCAAGCCTGCAGTTACTAAATTATTTTTTAATTATTTTTGTAATGATCACTCTTGCATTTACAAAGTTTTCATCTATTTACTTCAACACATAGTTTCTATATTTTTTTTACCCACTTGTTTCTCCATATGAGAAACAAGAGTCTTCTGATAGTAATTTCAATATTCCTGACTTTTACATATAGGCCACTCTTTGCTCTATTGTGGATAATAGAGTCTGTATAAAAATGAATAAATTAGGTATTCATTAAGTGAATCACTTGCTCTTTCCATTTGAAAAGTGTGATAATGCTACATGATTAGAGGTAGTAATTTAAGGTATTTTTCTAAAGACTTAACTCAGGTAAAAAAAAAATCTGACTACTATACACAAGGGGTAAAAAATGCAATGTAAGATGGCCAGTGTTTTAGTGATGTGTGCTGTGTGCCACGGTTTTGTTATGACATACGCTCCACCCACAAGGATCATTTCTTAATGATTTGATCCCTATTTCATCACTGTTCAAAATGGAGGCTTCTTAGAAGTGATTGGCTCACATGGTCTCTGCCTTCCTTAGTGGTCTAATCCTTTAGCGGGGTCTTCATATGGTAGTATTAGAGAATAATAATAGAAAATGAAAAGTGTTTGAAGAGAAATATCTTTGGGACCTAATTTTTATCCCAGGTCCCTCTTTCTGGGTGTCTCACTGTTTCCTGTATGCAATAAGGTAAGAAACTCTGTTCAGATGCACCCTTGATTCATCTTCATCCATGGTGAGCGGCAACATATGAAATACTAAGCCAAAACACTCTCCTTCACATTGTGTCTGTAAGCTATTTAGCACAGGAATGAAAATAACAATGGTATACTCTTTCTAATCTCATTTTATTTAAATCGGTAACAATGAAATGGTCTCACTTTTACACTGATTCCTACAAATTACTCAAATCATCACAAATTTCTAGGACCACCTTGGAGTGGCCCTAGAAAGAAAACAGAAGTGATAATCTAGGGAATATTGATTTCTAGTCAGTGAACACATTTAAAATAATATCTATCTATGTTTTAACCCTTTTTGCTTTAATCAGAATCTCCACTGTTACCACCATGGTATATTAGTGAAAACTACAAATCACTAAACATTGAAAATGTATTCTCAGTCATCTATTGCACCTGAAAGCATAATTTTTATTAAGATCCTCTGCTGTTGTGATCGTAGACCTATCATGCATTTAATTGTTGTACAACTTACATAGCAGCACATGCCTTTAATTTATAGTACCTGGAGACAGAGGCAAGTATAGCATCTCTGTAATTTTCAGGGCGGCCTTGTTTATATAGTGAGGTCCAGGATGGCCAGAGCTATATAGTGAGACCCTGTCTTAAAAACAAAACAAGAAAAGACGCCTTTGTCTTGCGATGGTAGTGGAGGCAGAGATACATAGAAATCTGAGTCTGAGGCCAGTTTGGTCTATATAGCAGTTCTAGGCCAGCCAGAAATATACAGAAAAATCCTGTCTCAACAAACAAAACAAAAACAAACAAACAAAAACCTAGTATCTCAATCAAATAAATTTACATTGCAAATTTATCTCATTCCTATTCAACTTAAACTAGAATAAAAGTAGACCAAATATGTTAATATATGATGTGGTACAAACCAATATCTAAAGTAAATTATCTTTTCAATAATTGAATGTCTTATAATGAAGAATAAGTTATTATTTATTAAGTAGGTAAACACCATATTTAATCATGACACTTTGGATTAATAGTTTTGTTTAGTTTGTCCTTTTTTATTAACATTCACCAGGGGGCACAGAATGTTTAAATATCCCAGACATAATTATTCATCTGGATAAAAACCTGACAAATTCCTCTTACCATACAGAAATATTAACTTATCTTCCTAAAATTTACAATTTACTTCAGAGAAGTTTCCACAAGTCTTGTTGTAATACAAGATTTTTGATAAATTTCAGGTATATTATTTTAAGTGAAAATGGTTCTCTCAAATATATGAGACAATGCCAGTTTGGCCAAACAAAAGAATTAAGTTTTGCCAGAAGGTCTATGATTTCTCCTATGACAGACATTTGATGAGGCTTACAGAAATATATATCGATTCCTTCATGTGGGAAGATCCTCAAATCCAACTAAAGAATGTTTGAATACCTCCAAACAGTCATGACACTATCCTGAAGTTAGGACATATTGCCTAGAAGATTGTAATCATAGTTCAGAGGGATCACAGGTTGGTAAAACTGTTGATGCCTGTGGTGGTTTGAATAGTAATAGCCCTAGAGGCTTATGTATTTAAATGTTTGGTCAACAGAGAGTGATACTACTTGACAGGGATTAGGAAGTGTAGCCTTCTTGGAGCAGGTGTGGCCTTGTTGAAGAAAGTGTATCACTGAGTGGGTAGGCTTTGAAATTTCAAATGCTCAATCCAGGCCCAGTGTCTCTTCCTTCTTGCTACCTGAAGATACAGATGTACAACTCTCAGTTTCTCTAGCACCATGTCTGCCTGCCTGCTGCCCATTATTATGACAACGGATAAAACCTCTGAAGCTGTAAGCAAGCCCCAATTAAATGCTTTATTTAAAATTAAGAATTTTCAGGCTCATGGTGTCTTTTTACAACAGTAGCACACTGAATAAGACAGAAGTCTGTATCAGGGGGTCGGGTATTTCTGTGACAGGCCTGACCATGCTACTTGTTGGAAGACTGTGGATTTCGGGGTTTTGGATTAGGAAAAGAGTTGAATGTGTTAACTGGAGTTTACTGTTTCAAGGAATTTTAATCCATGAATATGGCTGCTCTGATCACATCCAGAGAAATGCTGGGAATATGTGTTGTCTCTTCTTAGACCTCTTTCTCTACTCAGGTCTCTGAGATTTATCTTTTCCCTTTCTGCTGAAGGCTATTTGTTTAGGACACACCTACTACTACTGCTACTCTCAAATATTTTTCATTTGTTTCTACCTACTAAAAATTCCTAAAAGCTTCCAAAATCCATGTATTTTTGTCTCAAAACTCATATTTTCTACTTTGTATGTGTGATATATTACAGATTATCTGTGCTGGTTTGCATGTGATATTCTGCATAGCCGTGGACATACCTTTAATCCCAAACAGTGAACATCAAGCTGGTTTATAGAAGGAAACACCCATGTTTGAAGGTGATGTCTTACTGAGATGCAGACAAAGGGACAAATCAGAAAAAGATTTGACAGAATAGTCTATGCCCACTTTCACGATAACAGAAAGGAAAGAGAGGTTATGTAAGGGAGCCCATGGATAGGCAGTTTAATTTATTGGAGGTCAATCAATTAGGAGTTAGCTGAGAGCAGTGCAGAGGGAGAGAGGAGGTAGGCAGTTTTACCTGGAGAGTTATACAGGGGCAGGTAAAGCAAAACCAAGCTAGACACCAGTGAAGATAGAAGGAGCCGGAAGATTAGAAAGAATTGCTAGAGTTAATTTGAGGCCAAGAAGAGCAGTTCAGTCAGAAGCTGAGATAAGCCAGTTTGAGTCAGTCAGCTTGGAGAGAAGTTTGAGCCAAACAACTGAGTTGAGCCAGCCAGCCAGCCAGAGCTCAGAAAGGACTAGAAAGAGTGAACTTATTCAGCAGTAAGTCCCAGAGGCTGAAAACATTCTGGACGTATATACAATTTTTTTGAGCCTACACTCTTCCAGGACTAGGCATAGGTTATCAAAAAAAGGCAGTAAACCTGCAAGAGAACAGGTGAGTAAAAGTTACTTTTACATATGGTGATCAATTTGATTGGAGAAAAACAAAGCCCACCAGAATTGCAGAGCGCAGAGAACATGTAACAGAAATGTCACAGAGGACAGATGGCATCTGGCAGAAAATCGCAGATGGGTATTTACTTGGGATCATCTCCAAAGAAACCATCAGTTATTCAAGTTTGGTTGGGGATCCAGAAAGACTTGGGACACCCCAAAGTGGCTGTACCCTCAAAACAAAATCAAGGAAAGACACATGAACCTCTAAGACAGCTAATCGCAGTAAGCCACCCTCCAAAAAATGTTTTAAATTATACAACCAGACCTTCTATGCATTAAAAAAAACTGGGAAACTGCATTTCAGATCCCTTAAAAGCAAAGATAGGAGATAGGGTATAGAAACATTAGTTAAAAAAAACTAATTGGTACTTATTGTAATTATGATCACTGGAGTAAATGCCTTCATACTTTCAGTTGCAATCTTTATATATTTCCTCTCAAAAAAGACTGAAAAAATGTCATTGCAACAAGAAAAATTATCTCTGATAGTACAAAGGCTTGAGAGACAAAGACAGCGGAAGTAAGAGAATGGGGAATGCTTAATTGTGAACCTGTGGCACCTAATGAAATTAAGGATCAAAACAGACAGCCTATTGAGCCAACACTGCCACCTCTTCATGAAATTAAGGAAAGACAGCCACTCCTACTGGCTTTTCCAGTTACCTGGGGGAAAATACCTGAAATTTACAAAATGAACAACTAGATTAGAAGTCTGTAAAATACAAGAAATTAATCATGTTAAAGAATCAGTAGTAACCTTGCTAACCTTTGAAGTGCATTCACCTTGTGTGAGACAGATGTTAAATACCTGGGCTACCCAAAACAGGACTATCCTACCATAGGTGGAAAGACTTAGCAGCACCTGTACTGGAAGCTGGTCTCCAATTACAATAGGTCTAAAGGTGATAATATTGTGAAAGACCATCCACAGCGAAGGCAACAGTGGTATAACTGCCCAGAGTATAGAAATCCTCCCAACGTCCTTCATTAATCGAAGATATTCTCTACAGACTTTACTACAGGCAATCAATAGAGACATATTCTCAATTGAGATTTCATTTCCCAACAAGTTTAACCCGTGTCAATTTGAGACAGAAATATCCTGTACAGTCACTCCTATAACTGTGTCACTATCACATCACTGGGTAATGTCTTGCTAGGGGAAGTCACGATTGTGTCACATACAACCCACAGGTAGGTGTTGTAGGAGCAAAACTAATGCCATATCACATATGTAATATATATTCAGCAATTAATTATGGTCTGTATGAGAACTTGCCCTTCTCCCTGCGTTCTGAGAATAACACTGCCAACACTTTCCAGAAACTGCACCGGAACCATTAGATAAAATTAACGCCCAATGATCCTCTGAGATAAACCAACGTCTTTGGAGATTCAGCCTCTTGGACCCATCCTGCTGGAAGGTCTACATTCCTGAGACTCACAACCTTCCCTGGAGATCTCGCTTCTACCCAACCAGCCTGAAGGACTTCATTCCTGAGACTCAGGGCCCCCGCTTATGGTTTTTTCCTTACCTCCCTGTGACCCCAACCCCTAATTACAGTTTTTCCCTATAAACCAATTACCCTTGAAACTCTGGTATCACTCTCCTATCCTGCTCCGTCAGGAAGGATTGTGATCCGAAGCTCTGAGCCTGTAATACAGGACCCTGTGTTTGCTGCACTGGTATTGAGTCCTGGTGGTCTTTTTTGGGCATCTGGGTAATCTCAGCATAACAGTGTGACTAAAGATCACTTTTGTCCTCTTGTAGATTGCAGAACACCTTCCAGTACTATAAAATCTAGTCAGTAGGGATGAAATTTCCACTGCCATATCAGATTCACTTTCACATGTTTCAAGACTCAAGAATTAGTGGTTGTTTTTACTATCCTTCAAAAATGCTAGAGCAATTTTACAAGAAGAAAGATGCCTCATTCGAGACTTCATTAAATATAATGTTCAGGAACATATACATAATTCATATTCATCACTACTACCTGTCACCTTTTAACCATTTTTGTCATGATCACTTTTACCCATTCTCCCAATTTTCTTTCTATGTTGCGCATGTCTAATCACTTGTTTTGTGACCTACTGAATTGAAACGGTAAAATCTGTTTGACAATGGATCTGGAGTTATCCATTGGGTCATAGTCAGTTTCAGCAGTGAATATATAATTGATGACAGTGGCTGTTCTCTCTGGAACCCATCAATAACCAGTAGTTCAGCAGTAGAGTAGAGCCCATCAGCCTTGCCCCATTCAATGAGTGATTAGAGAATGTGCCAGTCTTATATGGGCCTAATGCAGGCACAGGAGTTCTTGTGAGCTAATGATGACACTTGCTGTATTCAGTTTACAGTGGCTCTTTTTAGACTTTGACTCTACCTCTTATACCTGCCTTATCTCGTCTTTCACAGTGTTCTGAAACTATGAGGGACTGTTTTAACTGCGTTGTTTAAGGCTGAGCCCACAGTCATCATCTTTTATCCTTAACTCTTTTTATTCTTAACCGTGATGCTCTGTGTTCATCACTGGTCCTTTAAAAATATTTATCTCATTAGGCCTGGTGGTAACTTCTGTGAGTATGAACGTATAGATAAATCAAGGTTTGGTGTAGACACGGTATGGTTTAAACATCTGGTCCTGATTATTCACAAGCCTCTTCTCGTTATAAATTTTAACCAACTTTAAAAAATAACTATCTCACTAAAAGTTTGAAATTATCTTTACGCCACTTTGAGTAAATAGAAATATAATTCTGCTGCATATAGGGAGTGTGTTCTTAATGAAAAACTCCTGTGCGATATAATGAAATGTCTGAAATGATACAAAAATACTTCAGTTCTGAAAGCATCATTTTTATTTATAAGTACATTTATACAAATCTATTTGTAAATAAATGCTTTTATCAGAAATTTCCACGTGTATAATTTTAACACTGAATATCATTTCAGCCCAAAGTATCTATCCAGAAATTTATTTGTCTTTTCTCACTTACCAACTACTATAAGATTTAGTTGTTTTTTTCCCCACAGTGTTATTTCCTTGTTTTGTTTTGGTTTTGTTTTGTTTTAGTTTTGGTTTAATTTTCAGAAACAATAAATGAAATTATTAGTTTCTGATTAAATTGGCTTATTTATGAGACTTTATACTTAAAATGTTTACAGGTACTCAAGTAAATAGAGAAGATACATAGCTATGTGTACACGTGTGTATTCAAATGTTGTTTCTCCATCTGGTCCCAAATTAAGTTTAAATACTTTAACTATGAAGTCTACTGAACAAACTTATACTCATATATGTGCAGTAGGCCAGCAATCTGTACATTTTATATATTATATTATATTATGTTTTTAAAAGGTTACATCCATCCAAGTTCTATCCCAAAGCTCAAAAATCTGTGACACACATCTTCATGAATACAGATCCTGGATATCGATTCTGCACACGTATGTTTTTGAGAGCCTAAGAGAACATTTAAAGCATAAAGTTCACCAACTTGTACATTCAGAAGTTCAATCAGAACTTCATTTTTTTATAGTTCACAGTAGTTACTACTTAGTCAATATAGGTGTCAAAAGGGCCGATATACTCACATTTAATACATCAATTGAAAACACCATTAATCTTCCAGAAGGATGGGTATTACATTATATAAATAAGTCTGTTAAAATTTCACCTTTTCTAAGTCTCTTTTGATAAGTTAACCATAAATATAATGTAGCCTAAATTATTTGGTTATTAAATCAGATCATGTAAGACTTCCACAGAAAATGTTATGATAGTCTAGTTCTCATTCCCACAACCATCAGAAAAAAATAATGTTGCAAGTCAGGAAAATTCTTACTATTCTTATTAAAATTATTTCTGGCATTCATGAGCAGTGTGATTTTTATATATGATAATCCTGATTTTCCAGTGAGCTGGAACACATAAAATGATTTAAGAGTATTTGTATTCCCTTTGGGGAAAATAAATCAGGTTGTACATTTTACTGTTTGAACCTAGAGTGATGTTGTTATTCATCTTGTCTTAGAGTCTCTGAAATTTGTTCTGCCATGAAAATAAGGCCTTTAAAATAATTTAAAACAAATTTGCCATCAATTGCCTTTGGAGCAGTAAGCTATATAATGGATTTTATGGAAATTGCCATTACTTGTTTATACAATATAAGTAACCTTTGCTTGTCATTGTTGGAGAGCACATTTTATCGTTGCCTCCAGTTCCTTTCTCAGTCTTGGGTGATGATATATAAGGAACAGTTATATAAATGCCTATATAAGTGTTTTGGAGAGTTGATAGATCTTAAACGCCATCCTTTGTGATCTGTGGTTCCACAGTGTTACTTTCAAGACAAAAATTTAGAAAATAGCAGTAGTCCTTAATGTCAGCTGAATGTTCACAAGTCTATCTGAAATATATTGTTTGAGTTCATAATATTTAAATGTAAAAAGTGGGTGAGTTGTTTGGAGCACTATTAAATGGTGTACTAATATGACCAATACATTTGAACAGAAAAAAAAAATAAAGATTCAGAATAGTAACTTTAAGTTGTATACGTATTTTAAATACATCTAAAATATTTTAAATATCATAATTAAAATATGGATAGTACTTTCCCAGGGACATGCAAAAAATAAAGGAGATAGAAACCCTTCCATATGCTTTAATCCTCTCGCTGGACTTTAAGAAGAACAAGAAGACAAAGATTGAACTAGACTGCTGGACATAGCCCAAGCTCACTTGGTCAGTGTATGATACGCTAATTCAATTCCAGGAAAATGTAAACCAGGCAAGAATGCAGACACCCATAATTCCAGAACTCAGGAAGAAAACAGAAAAAAAAAAAAAGAAGAATTTGAAACCAGACTGGGATGCATAAGCCCCTATCAAAAACAAAAACAACAACAACAACAACAACAAAAAAAACAGAAAAAAGAAAAAAAGATAAAAGAAAAAGATAGAAAGAAAACATGAAAAATAAAGCAACACCTACATTATGCCATTCATCTGCATATATATATATATATACATTGCAATGCTACCCTAAGAAATAGGATAATGGGATTGATTTTAATTATTAATCTAGCTGCTTGCTTGTTTATATCAAGATAGGACCTTTCTCAGAGGCCACAGGTGAAGAAGGTCAGAGGAAAATTTGCGGAGGTTGGTTCTCTCCTTCTGCCATGTCACCATGTGGATTTCAGAACTGAAATAACTCTCAGGCAAGAGTCTTTACATGTTGTACCATCTCGCTGATCAAGAAACGGATTTCTTATTTACATAATACAATAAAGTAAAGAATGATGGTGTTGTACTTGTTATCACCAAATCCATAAAACAGATTAACAGGAAGGAAGTGAACAGAAAAAGCCATATGTTGTCACTTTAGCTATGTTAGATCAAGACTATGAAGGAGATACTTTGTAAATACAACAGTAGCAATCACAGGGGAAAAACTCTAATATTCTTATGCTCTGGTAGACCCAGCCACTTACTGTGACTCATGGCAGAATGCAAGTCACTAAACAGAAGTTGATTAGGCAAGTGTGTGTGTGTACTCTATAACAGATTGTGTCTGTATATTGGGGATGACCGTTTGCATAAGTAGTTTCCAAGGATGTCCAAGTTTCCTGACACTTAATAGAATCCATTATTGGTTTATGAGAAGAGTATTGATTAATGATTAAAAACTCCACAGATAAGTAGATATAAGCCCTGAGTTATTTGATCACATGATATCTATCTTATTCTTAGGTTGTTACTGTGCTCCATAGATTATATGATTAAAACAAAAATTTGCACAGTTCAGCATGAAGAATATGAGCATTGTTAGTCTTTGTGACAGAACACAAGTTTGAATTCCTTAGTGCCAAGAAAAGTCTGTCCACTCTACACGACTTCTATTTTCCTCCTATTGTGAGGACTTTTTAGTTATTTTAGTCAAAATTATCAGACACACAGAAAATATATTTAAATTGTATTACAAGATGTGGGAGACGAGAAATGTGGGAAAGGCTTTCATCTCTGTCTTAATCTCTCCACATTTGATTGGAATGTGTGTCAATGCAACTTATCTCCACAGAAACAAATTTAGGAATATTTTAGTCAGTTGGTGAAGTTGAAGTATTCTAGTGTGAACAGCAACAGGGAGAACCCAACACATTTTAAAGATATTAAACAACACGAGATGGCTAGACTTTTCTAACAAATGTCTACATTTGTGGTCACCTAAACTAAGAAGATAATCACTGGATAACCAATGCCGAGTGGTCGTCTCTGAAATATTATACATACAATTCACACTTATATGGACCTAGCAGATTGTACTTATGGATTCAGAAGTGTCTGTCTGTCTCTGTCTTTGTCTCTCTGTCTCTGTCTCTGTCTGCCTCTCGTTCTCTGTGTCTGTGTCTCTGTGTCTGTCTGTCTGTCTGTCTGTCTGTCTGTCTGTCTCTCTCTCTCTCTCTCTCTCTCTCTCTCTCGCTCTGTGTGTGTGTGTGTGTGTGTGTGTGTGTGTGTGTGTGTAAAAATGATTAAATGAAAGGAGATAGAGGAACTAATTTTGAGAGACAAAGGGATAAAAAAGAGGGTCCATGGAAGGGTTTGAGAAAGCAAAGGGTGAGATAAAAGTGATGTGATTATGTTTTAATTATAAATGATATTTTAAAATAAAAAATGACTGATTAAAATAACAAAGGTATTCTTGGCTGTCATCTCCATGAGTCCTGCTGTTTTCTGGGGAGGAAACAGGGAGACTGGATATGGGGAAAGGGATGTGGCTGTGTCCAAAAAGGTTTACGTATCCTATTTTCATTAACCTCTTTTCTCTCCTATCTAGGGTGAGTAGGTTGGAAGGGAGGTGTGAACATTAAAGAGCCACAAACAAAGTAGGTTTGGAAAAGGTCGAAGCCTACAGGTGGCACCCAATGTGCTTTGGGCGTAACGGGTAACTTAATGTCTAATGTTGCGGGGGAAGATACAGGCTTTGAAGAGATAGAAATGATGTTTTGGGGTGTCAGCTGCTGTTGCAAAGTTCTTTCCTACTTTATACCCAGAGATAATTTTCCGGTCTTTTTCTTTGTCTTTTTACTGTATTACATTTCTTAAAAGATTTGAAGACCAATAAGATACAAAACCAGAAGGGTCAATAAATTCTCTCATCTGCAAAGGATTGCAGAGTTGGCTGTACAAGTAGAGAATTTGCAGGTAGAGGCTGAAGCATTTGGAAAGCAAAAAGTAGCCTTGGTAAAGGGGAAACACCTGGTAACTGAGAGGCAGCGTTTCCCACTGTTGTTGCCCATCCATGTTCCATGTGCCAGGTGTCCAGAGCACCAGTGTGTGAAAGGGAACAGAGAAAAACAGGAAACTGGAGAGGCTGTAAAGATTCTAAAGGAACAGGAAAGCAGACAGGCCAAAAGGGCTTTGGAGACAATTCTGATCGAGGAATTCCCTAGGGCTAAACAGACAGCATCAGCTTTTCCTGTCTTTGGGCCACATACCACTGTTAATGATTATGGTGAGGCTTATGATGAGATGGCACGGCGCCCAGCAGACAGAGTGGATTTAAAGGAATTTAAAGAGGTTATCGTATGGTATGGTATTCATCTTTTGTTAAACAAATGTTAAGTAACTTGGCTATGCAGAATAGACTTATTTCCCAATATTGGAAGGGATTGGTGTCAGCTGTGTTAGAAGCTGCTCAGCATTTACACTGGTTATCGTGGTGGAAAAACGAAGCCACAAGAATGGAGCAACAAAATATAACAAGGGGGAAATAAATGATGTTAAAGATCAATTGCGTGGTGCAGGGCGTCATGCTGGTTTAAGAGAACAAACCCGATCTGAAGATGTATTAACTGAACGATGTCCTGTATTGGCCTTAAGAGCTTGGTAATGGTTGAGGAGCCTGGTAGAACAACCACTTCATTTACTGAGGCATGTCAAGGCCCTGGAGAAGCCGTCACAGAATTCTTACAGAGACTGGGCTCAGCTCTAGATAGGGCCACAGCAGATCCTGAGACCAGACAGGCACTGACACTGATCACGGCGTGTGAGAATGCAAAAACTGAGTGTAAGAGAGCAACTAGACCATTAAAAGCATGAGGATCCACATTAGATGAAAGGATAAGAGAGACAGTTAATGTTAGCTCTTAGGAGCATCAAAACAATCATAGGACAAGGTATAGCTAGAGGTTTCAGATATCAAAACACCCGGTGCTTTAATTGTGGTAAATTGTGCCATTTACAAAGAAACTGTGAGGTTAAAAGTTCCAGACCTCAAAATAACAGGTGCACTAACTTTGGGGTAAATGGTCTTTGTAGAAGAGTAGAAGGTGCTTCTGGCCATGATGGTGATGATGTGCCAAGACTTCCAGGGTACTGTAGCTGCTGTGGGAAGGGAAAACGTTGGTCTAGGGATTGTCAATCCAAGAGAGATGTACCATCTCTTGCCATGAGGAAGTAAGAGGATGGACCGGTTAGTCAAGGCCCCACAGCAAACAATCCTAGCCGTCTTTCTTGGATCAGCCAGGAGGTAACAAACTTACAGGAAAATGAAGAAGACACGGTCTCGGTGATTTAATGCATGCTACTGAAGGCAGCGCAGCTTTGGATCTGGCCTCAGATGAGTCTCTGACACTATCCCCACAGGTTCAATGTTACAAAATAACAACTGGTGTTTATGGACCTTTACCTTCAGGGATATTAGGAATAATCTTGGGAAGAAGTGGCTTAACTGTTCAAGGCTTTATTTTGCATCCTGGTATTATAGATGAGGATTGTAAGGAAGAAATTAAACATGGCATATGTAAAGGAGACACATGTTAATGTAGGGGATAGAATTGCTCAGCTGTTACTATTTCCTCACCTCTTTTCTCTCCTATCTAGGGTAGGTGGTTTGGAAGGGAGGTGTAAGCATTAGAGAGCCACAAATAAAGTAGGTTTTGAAAAGGTTGAAGCCTACAATGGGGCTCCCTTTTCTAAGGAATAGGGCAAGGGATGGGGTAAGAATGAGTGAGGGTGAGGCCGGGAGGAGAGGAAGGAGGTGATGATCAAGATGAAAAGTGAATACATACATTAATGAATTTTTAAAAATGGCTAGCCATGGTGGCACTCGCCTTTAATCCCAGAACTCGAGAGGAAGAGGCAGCTGGATCTCTGTGAGTTCAAGGCCAGCCTGGTATTCAAAGCGAGTCTAGGACAGCCTAGGTTACCCAGAGAAACCCTGTCTTGAAAAACAAAAAAAAAACAAAACAAAAAAAAAATTTTTTTTTTGGAGCTGTGATATAATGTATTGATAGTGTCTGACCCTCCCCACAATCGGTTGATCCATGCCATGTGCAAAAGTATGGATGTTTCGCGATGATCTCTAATGGCTTTAAAAAGAAGCTTCCTTGAGGAAGGCTGGTAGCTATGCTTATCTCTGTGTGTACAAGGATGTGGTTTAGAATGTGGTAAGGAACTATGCAGGTCTAGCGAAATGATGGTAATAGATTCTGTTCTACGTTGCGTGACCTCACCAGCCCGGTGAAGCTGGCTAGGTCTTCAGTAGCTGGCATCATTTCTCTCCTGATGAGTGGGCCCTCAGTCCAATAAGACAGATGTCACGAAAGCCTTCCCTTACCAGGAAACTGGGACCGAGGGGAGGACATCCTATTGGGACTCTAGATGAGAGAACAATGGGAGAATAGCAATGTAGAAGGATCCAGTGGGTTCTAGAAACCTACAAGTAG
>OU015747.1:1623722-1640603 GCA_907169655.1 Acomys percivali | reverse complement strand
ATTTCAACCCCTACCCTGATCTAGCCAATGGTCAGAACAGTCTCCACACTTGAGTGGAGAGAGGGATATGACTTTCTCATGTACTCTGGTGCCTCACATTTGACTATGTCCCCTGGAGGGGGAGACCTGGTGGGACTCAGAGGAAGGACAGCAGGTCACCGAGAAGAGACTTGATACCCTATGAGCATATACAGGGGGAGGTAATCCCCTTCAGGAACAGTCATAGGGGACGGGAATAAGGAGAAAATGGGAGGGAGGGGAGAATGGGAGGATACGAGGGATGGGATAACCATAGAGATGTAACAAGAATAGATTAATAATAATAAAAAAGACAGATGTCAGCTTCTCCTGACATGAGAGTGCCACTTGTTTCCTGTTTCTGCGCATTGTGCCATGCTGATAATTGTGGTTTACAGATGTGACACTTCAGTGGGAGTAATAATTTCTTAACTCCCTTGGCAGCTGGCAGAGTATTTTTAGAAATATCAACGGACACACCAGTGGAAGAGGGATGGTTTTGCAGAGCCCTGACTCAAAACAAAGAACTGGAGGCAACTAATTATGGCTGGAAGGAGACGTATCTTCTGGCAGGAATGGCTCCCTTTATTGGTTGTCTGCTGCAGAGTCGTCAGCCCTGAGACCAAATGTACACAAACAACAGAAATAGATGCAATAGACTGTATTCACATGTGTATAAATATGTGTGTGTGTATATATATATATAAACATGTATATATAAATATATGTGTATATATATAAATATGTGTATTTATATTTACGTATATATGAAAAAATAATGATGGAACAAAATGCGGCTATTGACTTAAGAGTGAGGGAAATATGGAGGTAAAGAACCTAGGAAGGGCTGGAGGGAGGAAAGGAGGAGGTGAAGTGACATAATTTTATTTAAATCAAACTTATATTTAAAAACAATTTGAGCTGCTGTGTAAACATAATATTCAATTCATAATGAGCAACATTAAAAGTAACTGTGAAAAACCTTCAGGACATTTTAAATCAATTGAGCACTAACAGATTTTCTTATTCACAAAACATCAGCAGAGGGCATGCTTTATATTTTGGTGTAATACAAGCACACAACTATTTTTTATATAATACAATGTTTTTGAAATATTACTGTGACATATGCCAAGAAGTGGAACATATATGTGATGGACAATTAAATGTGCCTTATTATAGGACATTCATGCTTTAGTTTTGGTCAATGTATTTATAAATACTGCTTTTGTAGGGCAAACAGCAATGAGGCTGATCTTATCAGCATAAGCCTCAGCCACTGTTGCACCTCCACCGCAAATTCATTTCTTTTTTACCCGAATTCAAGGCAATAAGCTGAACTGGTATTCCTGTTGCTAACACTCCCTTTCAGTGAGGTGAAAATATCATATATACAGCAAATAGCCCCAATTCTACCAGAGAACATAAAGGCATGAAAGGAATTATGCACTTGATAAACAATAGTAACAGCAATGTTTGTACTTCCTTGTCCTAATGGCATTTAGAATGTTGTGAAATAGAGAAAAAGGTTCCAGAATTATATTTTTTTCAGTAAAAATTAGTTTCTGAAATTGTTAGTCTTTATTGTATTTTCTCTGTGTGTGAAACAGAATGACATAATAGTCTCACAATCAGCCGACTTTTAGGGAAAATTACACACACACATTTGAGATCTAGATGCAGGAATGTACCTTTATGCAGAATGTATTGATATCAACCAGGCTCCCAGTGTCACACCTCAGATGTTAGGTGAAGTTATGAAGAGCAAAACTATGCTTCCGCATTCTACAACTGTCTACCTTGATCAATTTGTGATACTCGATCGATCCTGTAAGCAGCTGGGTATCACATGACTCTATTCTAACATGCTCAGTTGACATCCTGAGGTCTAAATACAATGGTGGCCCTTTCTAATACAAAACGGTCGACAACGTAATCTGAAATTCATGCATGAATTAGAAGTCAAGAGGTTGTTTTTGTTTGTTTGTTTGTTTGTTTCTTTAAATAGTATGGAATGTAATATCAGTGAATACATCCAACATTCTAAACATTTCATAGAATCAATCACTTTGTGAAGTTATTTCATGAGACTATTTTGACAAGAAGTAAATTTACCAACCAGCATTATACAGTATTAATATTATTTAAATTTTTCTAAAAGTTGTCACAAGCAACACAAGCAATTCTATATGGTGTTTCAAAGCAGAATAGTAAGAAATATATGTGCAATAAAATGGTATATGTATCAATGCTTTCAGATGAGTAAAAATATTTTCTCTGATCAAAACAAATGTATTGAATTAAATGGGAATTTACTAATTTTAAATACACTGTTGTTCATGAGATTGGCTCAAATGAAAATTTGAGTGTTCTAATTTCCACTTTTTCTTCAGTATATGAGCTCATCTGTTAACATTTCTACAGACAGGAGATCATGGAAGGATGTGTTTAGCGTGGGGAAAGAAAATGACTATGAAACCTCATCAGTGAACCCGTAAGCTCTTAAAATGTACAGAGAAGGAAGCGCATATGAAGAAGTTATAAAATCACAAAGGCTGTCCACTGAAGCACCACTGCAGCTCACAGTAGAGGCAAAGTCTACATAGAAATCAGAGAGAAGTTGTCTCTGAACGCACAGGAAGCCAGGCATCTTACATAAGGAACACAGGAATAGAGCGGGTAACAGACTGTGCTGAACAACCAGAACCAGCAAACTACCTTTTCTAATTAGAAGAAAGTAAATTTCTACCAGTAATTTTATCCACCAGAACATTGTTTTTTAATCCCTGTGATACGAAATCCCAGTAGAAATGGAAATGTCATCAGACAAATTTTAGCAGATTTTTTTTGACTCTAGATTTTATAAATGAAATCACTGACTTACATTTATGTAGGGCTAAAGTTTGCTATTTTAGTGAACTCATGCAATCAGCTCCCAGCCCTCATCTTTGGTAACTCTTTATGCCATTCTCTGATTTTAACAGGTGTTTGCCATACTGTCCAGCCCTGGATCTATTGTGAGCTCTGGTATGTTAGTAACACCACAGACAATCAGTTGTCCTTTCTGACAGTGATAAGACAGTGGCTGTCTTGTTAAGGTGAACTGGTTTCCCTTGAACCTAACTTTCCAGCCTTTTGTTAACGATCAGGTGTGATATAGACTCTTTTGTAACTGCTTCCTACGTGAAATAGAACATTGTTGTCAGAGCCCAGGAGACCCGTAATGCTGGTCAAAGGCTAGAAGAGGATGGGGCTTATCTGTTTGCTGTTCAGGGCTGTTAGACACATGGGCCTAGCAAAGTGCAGGTCGCTAGCTTTCGTTTTTTTTTTTTTTTTTTTTCTTCCAAAGCTGACGCCGAAGCTGGTTGACATGTTCTCTCAAGCATGTGGTTTACAGTTGCTTTCAGCAGGTCCAGAGCTTCTAAGTTTTGAAGAACCACCAGATACTGGTGTGCCCTGAGCACTTTGTTTTCAGTTGATTGGAAACCTGGATCATTTTTGCTAGTTTCCTTTTGTCACCACTCTGAGCTTTGTTCAGTTTCACAGGTGAACAGGACAGGCTGAGCAGTGTGAGACCCATAGAAATCAGACTATTGCAGTTTTCCAATAGATCTCTGGAAAAAACCTTATCAACAGTGTCTGGGCACTCTCACTTGTTCTACAAGAAGTCCACAGCCGCAGCTTTGAGTGTCAACAAACACTGTCCAGGGCCACAGGGCTGCTGTTTGCATGGCTGTGCTGCTGACTGGTGACTCTTCGTACCTATGATTTAAGGGAATTTTCGTGTTCGGGTTTTCCACCCTGGGATAACACGGCTCCCCAATTTCCACAGAAAATGGTAGAATTTCCTGTCACTTCCATCTGGCTCCTAAGAACAACTCTTCCAGGATAATACTTTTAATGGTTTGAAGAGTCTGACTTCCTTTTTGCCTCACTGCACTACCATTTTCATAAATATTACTAGTACGGTATGCGAAGATCTGCTTTATTGGGATTAATTGACATTCATTTTTGGAAAGGAATGCATGCATTTTAAGAGGTAACACTTAATAATGTGTTTTAGGAACTCAGAATTGTCATCACAATGTCTCACCTTGTGCGTATTATTTATAAAAGCACGACATTGAATTATTAACATACAAATTTAAAGAAACTAAATTACCCATCATCTGGTTTACATGGTCTATAGCTAATTTATAGTATCTGAGGTGATAATTTATAGACACACTCCTTCGGCCTATTCAAGGTTTGCTTCAAGCACATTAGAAGGCAGACACTAACAGGACGCCATTAATCATTTGCTGTGGCTTTAGGAGGCCGTGGGTGCCCTAGCCATTTCTCTTTTCTCTGTAAGGACTAGATAGTCAGGTGAGTAGTCGCTAAGTACTCCAAACATGACCTCTGCCTCACCACTAGCTCAAAACTATGTGCTTCTGAATCATGGAAGTCCAGTTCCATGAGCTAAATATTCAGCCCTTTGTAAATTGCCCTTTCAGATATTTCTTGCTGTGATAAAAAAAAAATGGCTGAATAACACATTACTTCTCCTTGATTTTAGAGTTGTAAATTTAAGAATTTTTACAAGCAACTGCACAGTTGTTTATATTTTAAAGATTTATTATTCTTCATTTAACATTGATTCTTTTGGAAAGTATATGCTTCCTAGGATTATAGCTGACTGTAATCAGTGAATTTCTTTTGACTCTAGAAAATATCCTGAAATTATATTCACACAAAAAAATACTGTACATTTAACAAATGCATTCTAAGATGATGTAATTTTTCATGCTCAAATTATAAGAAGGAATAGTTGCTTATGGACCACTAAAGGAAAAAAAATTATGTCACAGTATTAGAGATACAAAAGCAATTTTAAATGCTCTTTCACAACTCTTTTCCATTATTTTCTCTCGGTTCTTCCTGATCACTTAGTTTGGGCCATTATTATTATCTCATTTGTATGTTATACTGTACACTCATGTACATTTTACACATAAATGTAAATTATTAAGTTAGATATAAGAGAGAAAAGTATGTGTGCTTTTTTTTTTTCTTTCTGAGACTGTTTGATCTCTCTCAATAGTATCCTAAGTCCATACATTTTAATGCAAATTTTTAAAATTCATCTTTCTTTAAACCAAATAGAAGAACTATCAAGATATTGTGACAAGCAGGAACTTTCCAAAAATAATATCACCACTCCAAGAACTAAATCCGAGGATCAATAGATGGTACTGCATGACAATAAAAAAAATTTTACAGCAAAAGAGACAATTGGCAGAGATAACAGACACCCCACAGTGTGGCAGAGAATTTCTACCAATTATAATATAGACAAGGGACTAATTTCCAGGATATCAAGGAAACAAAGCACCCAACCAACAAATGGGTAAGTGAACTGAAGAGTAATAATATAAAAGAAATACAAATGGCCAATACTATTTTTAAAAGAGCTCAGTATTTCTGTCCATCAGGAAAAATGTCAGTTAACTATTTTCACATAGCATTTCACCCCAGTGATGATGGGTACCACCCACAAGTTTGACAGCAAATGTGCGGTGGAGAGGTGTGGAGAGAGCAGAACCTCTGTCAACCACTGATGGGGCTTCACATCGAAAAGTCATTGTGGAAATAAATTTGGAGAGCTCTTAAAATAGAAATTTAAAATAGACCTGTCATATGACACAGACATTTTGGTCCTGAGTATATACACATAGAATTCCCTACCCTACCACAGGGATATCAGCACAAATCAACCTAATTGTCCATCAAAATAATGAATGATAAAAATTGTATGTGTTTGTGTTTGTGTGTGTGGGTGTGGGTGGGTGGGTGTGTGGGTGGGTGTGTGTGTGTGCGCGCGCGCGCATGCAATTGGACTATAATTTAGGGATTTAACTTAGTTGCACAAAGAAATTCTTCGATCAAAATCCACAAGCTCTATATTTTCCCTTAGAAATGTTCACTTCAGCTGGCCAAGACTCCCATTAGTTAGAACAATTTATAAGGTTGTGTTCTAACATTCTGTTCCTTTTTATTTTTCCCACAAATCTAGAGTTTTTGATTATGACCATCAGTGATTTCTGGCAGGAAATTAATGATTTACATGTTAGTCATTTTGCTCAAGGGGAGATAAATGATGCTTTTCACTCAGCTCCAGACAAGCATACTATAGCTGGGTCTGGAAGAAAAACACGTTAAGCTTTCCAGGACGGTACTGTTCAGATTTTAAATACACTTTTCACATTTTTATTCATTAAATATCAAATTTTCATATTTAAAAACAGTCCTCATGGTTTAAAATTTAGAAAACTATATTAATGTAGACTAAATAAGGTAAATACTCCCCATTACTAAACTTAAGACGTGTGTCCTTTCAACCTTTCATTTTTTTATTAGTTTTTACTGTTATATCTACATTACAACTCTGCTCATATGTA
This sequence comes from Acomys percivali, assembly GCA_907169655.1. Classification (NCBI taxonomy): domain Eukaryota; kingdom Metazoa; phylum Chordata; class Mammalia; order Rodentia; family Muridae; genus Acomys; species Acomys percivali. The sequence continues at coordinate 1,634,145 of OU015747.1, read as the reverse complement.
GAGGATTTTATGCTAACCATTTGAAATTGGATAACTAATTAAAAGGAGGAATTTTTATTTCTCTCTCAGAAGTCAGTAAATTGCCTTTAGCTCTTCCTTGAGGAGTAGTAAGTACCTTGTGAGATTTCTCCTATCAGAATTGGCATGACACCTGGTGTTGTTGTTCAAGTCTTGTTTGGGTAACCATATTGTTCGTGTTTCATAGGATTACAATTGATCCTTAATATAGAATATGTAGCTAGAATTTTTGGATTTTCACAGCAATTTATTATTAATTAATTTTTCATAATTAGATATAATCTAATTAATTGAATCCAATAGCTATAGTGTCTTCTAAGAGACATTTATTTTTATGTAAAAATTCCTTTTAATGTATCTTACTGAGAATATTTTTTACTTATTTTTAGTATTTTATATATGCATGCAAAACTATGCTATTCATAATTCGTACAGCAATCAACATTTAAAATACTTAGAATAAGTTAATCATGAAGCTGCCAAAGTATGGTATGTAGATAAAAGGATGTAACAAATAATTATATGTAATGACATTGGTTTGTAATACTCTTATTTATCAGATTATTTTGGGACTTTTCTAATCTTTTTGGAGCATAAATTAAGCAGTCCAAATCTGTAAATTTGTAATTGAAAATATTACAAAACCCTAAGACTAAACTAGCTGGTCTTCAATCCCATAAGACACTTGAGAAAGAATAAAACTTAATTACCTGAGTAAACAGGATGTGCAGGTTAGCAGCTTCCCAAATGAGAAGACGACAGAGACAGTGTGCTGCCTGAACAGTCACCCAACACACTCTCTGGCATGTGGGAGCATCATCTTCAGCCTTCTGGCCCAATATATCTGACAGACGTATTTGTCAGGCATGAACTATTGAGGACTTGCTTACCCTGTCTTGGCCTTTGACTCTACCTGCATCCAAGCGTGCTGATTTTTAGGAAGAATTCTGTTTGTGGCAGAACTAAGGACATTTTGCGCAGCACCTGGTTTGCTGCATTTGAAGCCATCTCCATAAGAAGGTTCTTTGATGCTCATCATCATTTTTGAGGTAGGCTGGGTGTTGCCAGGAGTTAACCTGTCTTCTTATCAAAGAATCTTTAAAATAATAAAAACATCTTTAAATGCCATATTTTGTAGGCCTCTGAGGCTTATGAAGACCTTAGATGTTTAGGGGTTAAGATGTTTTAGGTCCAGATAGATGTTTTGTTAGAGATGAGATGTGATAGATATTGATTTTTATTTGGCATTATAGACACAGCAAGATAGGAAAGACGTTTTCTTGAAGTTTGCCAAATACCAATAGTCAAAACACTATGAATGTAATATTGCTGATTGTTTTGCGGTTCTTCTTACTACATGTAGTTTATTTTATTTATGTGAAATAATATAAATGTATATGTAAAAAGAAACATAATAAAATTGCAGATAAACTATAAAGAAGAAATTTTAAAAAAGAAAAAGAAAATGTTTCAAAATTCAAAACCTGATCTCACAAGCCTAAATTGCTAAACCTTTTCTCTTAATATGTATCACAGTCAAATCTGGACATGATTAAATTAGTGCCAGGTCAAGTACATAGGTATTGCTTCTGAGATATAAGCAAGTTTTATGTTTAGAATTATATTTCCTATCTCTTTATGCATAAATTTGAATGATTAAAAATTCAGTAGTAATTTCTCGTTCCAAGCAATAAGGATCAATGAAATGTGATCTCTAGTATATCTTGGCCCTTAAATTACTACTTTCAGTGACTCCTGCATAAAATACTTTCTGACATATATTAATTGGAAACAATACTTTTGAGGTGATTTCCTTTTATCACTTTATTTTTTGTTATGGTGTATTATTTTATGATATGTAACCATGTTTTTGTTTTAACCCCAGGTGTGTCATGTGGGCGCTACTCTGGTTTGTTTATGGCTGATAACTGCCTCATGAGAGGGCCCTTGATCTTTACTAGCACAGAGCTACCTTGTGCAGGGGTGTGGTCTTCGCCAGTGGGAATAAATGCCAGACCCAGCAGAGACTATGGCTCCAAGGAAGAAGAAAGTTAGTGGTGCTTCCCCTGCTGCTCCTGGTTGCTGTTGACGCAGCGTGATGAGGAGAAGTAGAAGATATCCTGAACAGGTGTTGAACTCACACCAAGAATCTGAATACCCTAAACAGCAGAAAGTAGCTAAGGAAAACTATGCCCCATCTCCTACCTGGTTTTGGGTGTTGGAAGGAACTGAGGAGGAATAGAGAGAAAGAGATTTAAGGAACCCAAGATGAAAATAGATTTTAAATATATGTGTATCGCTTTCAATTCTCCAAACTTTAATTTCTGTCTACTTTGATTCCTGCTATTCATTAACCACTAAAATAACCACCAGACAAATCCAAGATTGTATATGCTCTGTAGTCTAAACCTTTCATCGTTTCCTACAAAGGAGTTAGGGGTTTTTCTCTAAGTGCATAAAATTCTGCCCAACTGTGGGGATGGTTTCCCATATCTTGTCTATGAAGCACACCTGGTGAGGCCCTTAATGTGATACGACGCAGTGCACTAACACATTAATCTCTTTCCACTGTTTTAGTTTGTGCTCTCTTTCATCAGCTGCTGATGTGAGGATTGAATCCATGGGTAATAGGTGGTGAAGGGGAAAGAAATGACCGTGGGAGCCTCCTTCGCGAAGCTCTGAGTTAGTCTCTGGTTCCACCCAAACACTCTAGCATTTTCACAAAACCACAGATTGCTACTTCATTGATCTGCCCCAAGGCTTGATTGCTCTGACAGTACCACACTTCTGATGGACAATTCTAATTGCAGACACTTATCTCCTCTGCCCAGGCTTTTGTTCTACAGGAGGTACTCACAGCATGCCAGGAGATGCTTTTCAAATGAATCGTTTCAGCTGCAGAAATCAGGGCACTCCTCCAAATCCCACAACTCTCCTTTGGGGCTCCAAAAAATACAGTATAATATATTCAACCTCTTGGGTCTCTGTATGACCCGTCCATTTCATAACTCATGCTAGTCAAGAGGAAGCACAGGCTCACGTGCATCCCACCAAATAACAGGGTAATTGCTGACACATTCTCTTTTCAGAAATGGCAACTTTTTGGGTCATTTTTACATAGTGGATGAGAGAACTAATTCAGTATGTTGGATGTATTCTCACCCAAAGGAAAAACAGAAGAGGAAACGTGTTAAAAGAAAAGGCCCAGAGCCCACTACGCCACGTAGAACACTATGCACCAGGACTGCATGAATTTACTGCAACGAACTAGCTCTCCGTGCTCCATATTTCAATCCTATATCATCATAGTGCATCCTTAAGACATACCCACTTCGTTCCTCATCCCCTCACTTACATACGTGTAACAAGGAAATCAAACATGCTGTTGTTGCCTTCTTAGCAGATAACTTTGCACCAGTGTCCGACTGGACTGAATCACCTGAAGAAGATGCAAAGAACTGAGGCATCTGGGACTTGGGGAAATACATTACAGTACTGGAGGTCAATAGCTGGGGGAAAAATGGATGAGTGTGAATCGTTATCTTTTTTGTTAATTTTATTTTATTAATTTATTCATATTACATCTCAATGGTTATCCCATCCCTTGTATCCTCCCATTCCTCCCTCCCTCCCATTTTCCCTTTACTCCCCTCCCCTATGACTGTTCCTGAGAATGACCTCCTCCCCCTGTATATGCTCATAGTGTATCAAGTCTCTTCTTGGTATCCTGCTATCCTTCCTCTGAGTGCCACCAGGTCTCCCCATTCAGGGAGGTCAAATATGGGGCACCAGAGTACGTGTGAAAGTCAGACCCCACTCTCCACTCAACTGTGGAGAATGTCCTGTCCATTGGCTAGATCTGGGTAGGGATTGAAGTTTATGGCCTGTATTGTCCTTGGCTGGAGCCTTAGTTTGAGCGGGACCCCTGGGCCCAAATCTGCCCTTCATGATGTTCTTCTTGTAGGTTTCTAGTTTCATCTGGATCCTTCTACTTTGCCATTGGGACTGAGAGGAAGACATCCTATTGGGACTGTAGATGAGAGAAGCATGGGAGAATGGCAAAGTGAATAGTTATCTTCCTGGAGGAATGGCACATAAGGACCACACCTCCTAATCAGGAGCTGAATATATCAGGAAACAGAAGTTGTGCTGATTCATGGTAGAAAAACAGTGGAAATGGTATAGCAGCTAATGTTAAAGCTGTTAGTGGGACATGCCTGTAATCTCAACACTTGAAGAGGCAGAGGCAAGCAGATCCATGTGAGCTCAAGGCCAGCCTTGTTTACAATCCTAGTGCAGGACAGCCAAGGCTACACAGAGAAGCTCTGACTCAAAAAACCAAAAAGAAGAAAAAAAGAGTGAGAGAGAGAGAGAGAGGGAGGGGGGAGAGAGAGAGAGAGGGAGGGGGAGAGAGAGAGGGAGAGAGAGAGATCAATCTTTTTCCTTTCTTCATTTATATTACACAATTATATTTGTCATTTTAATATACATTTTATGTTACATAAATAAATCCTAATACATATTCCAAAATGGTTTGTCTAATGATTTGCATTATAAATACCCTTTTAAAATTCATAACCAAGATTACTCTAAATTATATTGGAATTTATTACAGAGTTTTCATATCTTGGTGTAGTAAATTTTAATTCTTCTCCATATATATTCACTATACCTTTCTGTTCTTGAATTTTATCTATATGTGTGTCATCTGTTGTTTTGCAAATAGAATGTAAACTATAAACAAGACAGAAATACATAACATAGAAAATTTTATCTCAAATTAAGTTAAGACACTTGGCAGAACCTATGAAAACTATAAGTAAGTGAATGAAGTACTAAAACCCTCAGGAATAAACAATATTGGTTACTGCATTGTGGCAAACAGAAGTCAGTATTTCTTTCTTAAAGTCACATAATTTTACATCAGAGATTCTTTAGAAAGAAGGAATATAGCTGTAAAACGTAAACCAAGCTCTAAGAAGGTATTGGATAATGGGAGCTAATTTAAGAAATTGCCTGGACTATGAAGTCTTATAATTTAAAACTCCATTTTATAAAGTTACGGTTCCCTAGATGGTGACTAACCTATTAGATTGGTGCAAATTAAACTAAAACTTTATAGAGAAACATCATCATTCTGGAAGACAATAAGAACATTTGTGACTCATCGGAGGAAATTCAGTACCAGAGTTGAAATCAACATGAGAAGAATTTAGTCCAACGTTCATGCGTTATATTAAGGGGTTCAAGATCTTGTAGAAAGAAGTCTATGCAGAGTGGTTGAAATAGCAAGAATTCTTATATAATTGTGAAGATGTGACTGAGTTGCTTCAATCTCATGGTAAAGTGTTAGTAATGAAATGGCCCATGCTTTTGGATGAGTTGAGAAAGGGCTTTTTTGTTTTTAATGGAATCTATTTATGTTTTTTTAAAAAAAAAACATTGTGCACAGTGCTGTGATGCAAACTTAGGATTTAGAATTTCATATAAACTTGGAATCAGGATTTCAGTATTTTGTGCCCTGTTTTTAAGGTTCTGCTGTGGTAAAGCCCTATGAAACAGTACTTCAGCAGTGCAGAACTTTTCCTGAAGGGAAGTCAGGCAATGACACAAGCTTCTGCATTTTCTTTTAAATTATCAAATCTATTCTTAGAGTCAATCTTACTATCAATGCCACTGTGATTTTAAACTTGTGAGTATTTAAGTTTGAATATTGCATTCCTTCTCAGGTGCATCAACATTCATACTAGAAAAAAGAGTTGTGGGTTGCAAATATGGATTTATTGTTACATGTGTTGTCTTTATCCACCAGTTAAACAGGCACACACAAACACACAAGTTTTAAGTAACTGTATTATTCTAAGAATTTCCATAGCATACCTCTGTCAAAAATGACTCTTTGATCAGCTAACAGTTATAGACACTCAAACAGGAATAATAACAATAAACATATAACAACTTACTGAATGTAGCTATGATTCTTAAAAATTGGGGCAATAATGTATTTTAGTTACTACATTCACACTGTTTTAGACATAATGTTAGGACATAAAAATAGATTACATTGTACATGTAAACATAAATTCCAGGTATACTTGGAAGCCAAAAGTAAATGTGATTTATTTGGTTAAGATATATAGTGTTTTACTACAGTGCACTGGACCTGCACTTCCAACATGTTGAAATATGCCTGTTGTAGTTAAATATTTTTATAATATATGAAAGTTTCAAAACCATATTCTTAGAGTAATGAAGCAAAAATCACAGTAAAAAGCAGCCACACTAAATATGTCATTATGTTGTCCGAATTCATAACCAAATACATTTGTCTTATACATATATATATATATATATATATATATATATATATATATATATATGTTAAAAGAGTAATAAACACCACAAAAAAAGTCAACTTGGGAAGGAAAGGGTTTATCTCATCTTATAACTCCCATGTCATGCTTGTTCAGAGGGAACCAAAGAACACTGCTTCCCGGATTGTTAAGGTTGCCCAGTTTTCTTCCTTATAGCACCTAGACAACCTTCTAAAGGTGGCGCTACCCACATTAAGCTGGGCCCTCCTACATGAACCGTCAACTGAGAAAACTACTTTTCCTATATTTCTTTTACCAAAAGTCCCAGTGTGATAGGGAAATAGAAGGATCCAGAGGATCTTAGAAACCTACAAGAAGAACCTTGTAACAGGTGGATCAGGTCCTGGGGGGTCTATTCAAACTATTGCACTAGCCAAGGACGTTACAAGCAGTAAACATCGAACCACTACTCGGATCGAGCCAATGAACAGGACATTCTCCACAGTTGGGTAGAGAGCGGGGACTGACTCTAACATGAACTCTGGGACCCCATATTTGACCACCTCCCCCTTGGTGGGGAGCCCTTGTGGCACTCAAAGAAAGAATAGGCAGGCTACCAAGATGAGACTTAATAACCTATGACCATATAGTAGGGGAGGAGGTCCTCTCGGACATAGACCTAGTGGAGGGGAATAGGGTGAAAGCGAGAGGGAGGGAAGAATGGGAGGATACAAGAGATGGGATAACAATTGAGTTGCACACTGAATAAATTAATTAAAAAGAAAACTACCTTTGAGTATTTTATCTTTTTTTTTTTTTATGTAGCTTTAAAAATTGGGCCGATGTGTGTATGTCAGTTGCACACAAACTTGTAAGCATACAGTTTCAGTGTATCAAAGACTGGGATTACAGCTGTATGCTAAGGAAACCTGTCATACTTTTTATTATGTTCATAAGCCAAATGTGCTATAAGCATATTTGACAGCTTTCTGTGAGTGATGTGACATCACTGTCTCTGGATAGATGCATTTCCTATGATGGACCAGTTTTACATGAATATAATTATTATATTGGATATTTCACCATATACAGAGGAATGCTGATTTTTTGTCTTTTTCTGTAAGACGTTGAGTCTGTTTGCAACTTAAACAGTTTGAAGTTAACTACTATTTTCGGAGAGACAAAGTTTATATGATAACACAAATGATTAGATCGTAATGTGGATAACATTGTGGATCCCTTGGAGTTAATCATCTAAATCTGAAATTTGAAATCATTTATGTTGTTTTTTGTTTGGAAAGTTAATGATATTTACAGTAAGAAAAAGTATGATTCATTGGTACAAAAATTTAGAGGTTACAGAGAGAAAGGACTAATTGGGCCTTTCGCTTAGTAATGACATGATAGTCTCTAATTGCCTCTGCTGCTCACTTGGAAACCACAGTGATGCATTCTGACTCCATGTTCCACTACCTCTGCATGCTGTTTTAAAGGCAAATAAGCCATCTAATGTACTTAGGATGGCACTGGAGACAGCAGACACAGCTAAAGAAGTCTCAATTGGTGGTGAGGAAGGTGTATTTTACTGTGTTCCTGAGTGTCTGCCTCTCCGTGACATTACTGACTATTTGCTTATCCACTGTTAAGGTAGATGATAATGAAACCACAGTCAGATTTGTTGTTTTCTAGGTAAAATTAGGCTTTAGGAAGAGTTATTTTCTAACAATTGTTTTACAATACTTTATTATATATAAGGAGAGAGACTGCTATAAACCTAGATGGATTTCGACCTTGTTTGAACCAGTTACATAATATTATGCATGATCATATTCAGATTAATCAATAGAAAGCATAGATCTTCACTGAGGAAGTCATTGATCCATCCCAGTGAAGGGTTCTACAAGATAGAGGTGATTAAAGCACTCAGGAATTAAAGTACTCTCCATGGTATATGGAGAGCCAAGAAAAATAGCTGATAACATTAGAATCCTGTGAGCGAAACAAACATACTAATTTGTTGCATTTAACGAGCTTAAATTTGTTTGTGGTTTACAAAGGAAAACAGCTGTGAGATTAGAGAGTCTTAGAGTTGGAACCTCCCTGTATAGAGTATTATTATATAACACCACATTTCAGGCTACCAAGCCCTTCACGGGGGAGTTCCAATGCTTTTGTATGTATGCTTGTTTGTTTCTATTTTTTCAACACTCTCTGGAATAACTTCCTTAATAGTTTTCAGATCCCAAATTCCACAGATTATATGCCCAAAATTAGGGTTATATTTAAAACTCAGGACCTTTGGAAGAGCAGCTAGTGCTCTTAACCTCTGAGCCATCTCTCCAGCCCCTGCAGTCTTTTTTTTTTTTTTTAATAACAGAAAGAAACTGGAAACAACATATAAGCCCCTCAACTGGAGAATGGATAAAGAAGATGTGGTACATTTACACAACGGAATATTACTCAGCTAGTAAAACCAGGAAATCTTGAAATTTGCAGGCAAGTGGATGGGACTAGAGACAATCATCCTGAGTTGGGTAACCCAGACTCAGAAAGACACACTTGGTATGTACTCACTTATAAGCAGACATTACCCATATAGTACAGGATAACAATATTGTAGTCCACAGGCTCAAGGAAGCCAATGAGAGCCCTAGAAAAGGTGTATGAATCTCACTCAGAACAGGAGACACAATAAACATCTGAAGTAGAAAGAGACAGGGACCTGGATGGGAGGTAGGGTGGAGAGGATAACCAGACTGGGCATCAGATAGACAGAGAGAAGATGAGCGTGGGTGAGGAGAAGAACTGGGAGAGGGAACAGAAGTCTGGGGTTGGGGACCATCTCCGGAAAAGGCACGGCTCCTTGGAGTCTATGGGGATGATCCTAGCTAAGACTCCAAGCCATGGGTCTTAAGCAGCATAAAGTGGGCACCTCCTGTATCCAGGTGGGACCCCCCACCTGAGGGAGAGTCACACCAACCTATACATAAAACCTTAGACCCAAAAGGAGTCTTGTCTATAAGAAACACAGGGGCAAACATGGACCAGAGATGCGAGAACGGCAAACCAGTGACTGGCCCAGCTTGAGACCCTACCCAAGGGAGAGGGTAGACCACTGTCACTATTAACGACACTCTGCTGTACTTGCAGACAGGTGTCTAGCGTAACTGTCTTCTGAGAGGCCTCCAGACCCAAGGCCAAGCAATGGGCAGAGATAGGAGGGTACAGTGCAAGAGGAGGAGGAATGATAGAGGGAGCTGGAGGGGTCAAGGGCACCACAAGAAGATCCATAGAGCAATCTAATCTGGATCCAAAGGGGCTCACGGAGAATGAACTACCAATCAAAGTGCTGGCATGGACAGATCCTACACCCACTATACATATGTAGCAAGTGTGCAACTTGGTCATCTTGGAGGTCCCCTAACAATAGGAGTAGAGGCTGTCCCTGAACCTGCTACCTACCCCAGGGCCACTTTCCCCTAACTGGGCTGCCTTGTCACTCACTCCCCAGTGGAAGAGGATATGCTTAGTCCTGTTGTGACTTGGGATACCAGGGTGGATTCGTACCATTTGCAGGCGTCCGTTTCTCTGAGAAGAAAGAGATGAAATGGGAGGAATGGGGGTGGGGGCTGGGATCGGGAAGTAAAATGGTTAAATACATAAACCTAGGAAAGAAAAAAGAACCTCCATTGATTTCAACTATTATAAAAACAGTTCAATTTTTGAGACAAAAATATTGTAAATGAACTGGCACTTTGCTTGTAACCACTTGGGATGCTGAAATTTTTGATAAGGACTTTGAATGGAGTCCCCCTACATTAACCTATGTCCAAATCCTTGGCCACAATTATCAACACTTCATTCTGTTCCAGAATACCAATCATGGGGCAGCGACTGGAGTGCCTTAAATAAATGTAACCATATGAGTAGAAGTTCCCGCTTTAGACCTTGCAGTGATAAGAACAGGAATGCATTTTAGGCTTCAAAATGGTATCATCCTATCAATCTATTTATCTACAATTCATAGACCTTCTCTCCTCTCTTTCTCTCTCTCTCTCTCTCTCTCTCTCTCTCTCTCTCTCTCTCTCTCT
>OU015747.1:1606368-1623712 GCA_907169655.1 Acomys percivali | reverse complement strand
CTCTCTCTCTCTCTCTCTCTCTCTCTCTCTCTCTCTCTCTCTCTCTCCCTCTCTCTCTCTCTGCTTAAATAACTGCTGGCTTTAATGAATTTTACTGAGCGTAGTGAACGACCTAAAATGTCAGTTTAAACACTTTTTGTACACTGCAGAATACTTATGAACTCGTAGAAGATATTTCTATGTCCATGGCAATCACCCTTTTAAATGATGTTTACTATGAAAGACAAGTGTTGTTTCATCATTTGCCCAAGAATTACCACACCTACTCAGTTTTACAGTATACATGTTTTGTTATTGATCAAACACAAGATATTTTATGAGCACAATATGTCTAGTTATTGTTTGCCATGGGATCATTTTGACATCTTTCTTCCTAGTACCTCCTCTGCTAACAACCCCTGCCTCCGGCAGCCATCCTGTTCTTTAGCTGTTTTATTTTGGGTTTTGATCTGTGTTCCTTCATTTCCTGTTTGACACAAAATAATCACAAATACTTCTTCATAATCCCTTATGTACAGCTCTGATGTTCACATGTGCTCAGACTAAGATGTACCTTCTGATTTTTACAAGCAACCATGAGCTGATCCTATTGCCCCATCAAGCTCAGTCGTATCTGCCACAGTTTCCTGTAATCAAACACAGTAGTGTCTCTTCAGTGAAACCTGCGTATCCACAATTGTGACATCAATAAAGAGTCTAAACAGGCTCAAGTCAGATGGTTTTCCTGCAGAATAATTGAGGGAACTGCTGGCCTTGCAGTTCAATTAGTAATGGCTAAGGCTACAAAGAGGAACATGTAAATATTTGATTTTAAAACCCTGCAAAATATATTATGTGAATTTTTATTCAGTACAAGTTGTGAGAATTTTGAGTAAATGAATAAATTAGGGCAAGGAGGTCAATAAAGCAGTAAAGAGGAGGGTCTTCCTTATGGAAAACATTAAATAAGTAAATGCTGAACTAAGTATAAAACTCAGTAGAAGAATGGATAAAGAAACTGTGGTACATATACACTATGGAATATTACTCAGCTATTAAAAACAAGGAATTCCTGAAATTTGTGGACAAATGGATTGAGCTAGAAATGATCCTAATGAGTGAGTTAACCCAGAAGCAGAAAGACTCAAATGGTATATACTCACTTATATCTGCATACTAGCCCAAGGGGCATGACCCACGAAAGTCTTCACTAACCAGAAAACTGGGACAGAGGGGAGGACACCCTATTGGGACTCTAGATAAGAGAACAATGGGAGAATAGCAATGTAGAAGTATCCAGTGGGTCCTAGAAACGTACAAGTAGAACATTATGATAGGCAGATTTGGGTCAAGGGGTCCTGCTCAAACTAAAGGCACTAGCCAAGGACAATACAGGCAGTAAACTTTAAACCCCTACCCTGATCTAGCCAATGGACAGGACAGTCTCCACACTTGAGTGGAGAGAGGCATTTGACTTTCTCATGTACTCTGGTGCCTCACATTTGACCATGTCCCCTGGAGGCAGAGACCTGGTGACACTCAGAGAAAGGACAGCAGGTCACCGAGAAGAGACTTGATACCCTATGAGCATATACAGGGGGAGGAAATCCCTCTGAGGAACAGTCATAGGGGAGGGGAATAAGGGGAAAATGGGAGGGAGGGAATAATGGGAGGCTACAAGGGATGGGATAACCATTGAGATGTAACAAGAATAAATTAATAAAAATAAAAAATAAAAAAATAAACAAAACTCACCAACAAACTCAAAAAAAATTATTTTTAAAGGAGAAACTAAAATCTTGACCTATTTGTCTCAATGCAGAATTCATTTTGCTCTCTAACCTCATAATGTAACTGTTGGGTTCTCCCCACCCCCACCCCCACGTTACAAATGGGGAAATGAGTGAGCTATTGTATATCTTGGAGAGGAAATAATTGACCTTAATGCAATCAATGAATTCCAGAATCCATGTTCTTCACTCCGATGCTGTACTACTTTGCTTCCTCCTGCTGTGATAAGCACCTGACCAAAACTCTGCGGCAAAGGAAGATTGACTTCACTTTACATGATTCAGTCCATCTCTGAGGCAAAGCAGAGCAGGAGGAGCTCAAGGCCGGAACCTAGTGGCAGGAGCTAGAACAGCAGCCACAGAGGAGTGCTGCTCGCTGGATTACTTCTCCTTGTTTGTTCAGCAACCTTTCTTGTTCACACAAAACCCCACATGCTCATGGACAGTACCAGCCACAGCGGGCTGAGCCACCCTGCATCTACTCACAATTAGCTTGCAAACATTCTCACGGGAAGATCTGATGGAGACAATTCCATCCATTCTTGAGACCTTGCTTCCCAGGCATGTCTAGGTTGTATCAAATTGAGAAAAAACATTATTATCACATATAGCGTGCTGATTCATGCAGTGTGCTAATTTCTGCCCCTGTGGTTGGATAAACAACAGACAATTTGAAAAATCCTAAACTTAACTTGATAACCATATGAGTGTTTTTTTAAGGAGGTATGATCATTTTTGAAACACATATAAATTATATAGAATTAGAAATATCTGTCTACTACCATGAGCTAAGTCATTATTGGCTACCCTATTTTTGAGAAATATTGCCAAAGTCTGTCAAAAGCCATCATTTTTATCAGTTAAAGAAGTATAATGATTTGCTAGCTGTGAGCACCAAGTCACATAATGTATGCTGACTTAGATTTCCTCGGGTCCTTCGACCATCAGGAAAGTATTTTTTGTATTAACACACAAGTGTCAGTTTAAGGTATTCAGTTGTGTACATTACAAAACTGGCGCTCCCATTTTTTACTGCTCTAGCTGTCAGTATAAGAATATTTGCTAGATATTCAATAAACTGACTCTGAATATTGATTTTTCCTTATAATATAGCACAATTAGGGCAGGGTGAGAAGAGCAAACCTGGAGTCTTCCGAAAATAGATTCCACCTGTTGTCTTTATTTTCACTTTATGCCTATGGTCTTTCCTGTAAATTTGTTGGACTCTTTACAGATACTACACACACACACACACACACACACACACACAGCCTATAGTTTAAAATAAATCCCTCATGTGTGTGTGTGAGTGTGTGTGTGAGTGTGTATTTGAGTGTGTGTGAGTGTGTGTGAGTGTGTGTGAGTGTGTGTGTGTGTGAGTGTGTGTGAGTGTGTGTGAGTGTGTGTCTGTGTGTGTGAGTGTGTGTCTGTGTGTGTGAGTGTGTGTGTGAGTGTGTGTGTGTGTGTGTGTGTGTGTGTGTGTGTGTGTGTGTTGCTTTACTAGTTCTACTTGTCTGGTAGAACCTGAACTGCAATAGTAGCTACATGGTATCATGACATCATTTGATTTCTATTACTGAGAATTGAGAGACAACACTACCCTGATATATAAAGCACTGTAGTTTCTTCCTGTTCTCAGTGTAGGAATTATAGGAACAACTTGTAAATTACAGAATGAACCTAAGTGTAATTTGGAGAAGCTAAATACATAAGTGCTATTGGAATTTTGAGACTCAAATTCTCATTAGTGCTATGTGTAAGGGAGTAAATGCTTAGCCATGGATTTTCATTCACTTTTACGTGAGAGAAGCTCATAATATGTGACTGTTATTTAATTAATAAATTCATTTTTAATCATTCTAATTATAACTCTTTCCAGGGATAGCATTTGTCTTGTACATTGTGCCTGTGACTTTTGTGATATATGTATCATTCATCTTTATCTTTTCTCTTTGAAAAAAGAGACTTGATACCCTATGAGCATATACAGGGGGAGGTAATCCCTCTGAGGAACAGACATAGGGGAGGGGAATAAGGGGAAAATGGGAGGGAGGGAAGGATGGGAGGATACAAGGGATGGGATAACCATTGAGATGTAACAAGAATAAATTAATTAAAATATATTTTAAAAAAAGAAAAAATACTGAAATTCTCAACACAAATTCAAGTTTGGGTTTCTCTCTTTTTTTTGTTGAATGTAAAAGGTATTCTATTGGTCATCATTTTTTTATTTTTAAATAAATTATTTTATGTTTTCTTTTTTAACATATACATTTATATTATTGCACATGAATAAAATAAAATACATACAGCAGAAAGAACCATGAGACAATCATGAATTATATAAATGTTATATTCATAGTAATTTAGCATGATAGCAAGTTTCATAACTTGGAGCACTCCTGACTTAAAATTATTGCCAATATTTGGATTTGGCAAACTGTTAGTTATAAACTAAGATGCCAAGACCAGAAAAGGAAGTTGGAGATTTTCTTACAACAGTTGATATATATACTTATAAAGTAACTTCTCAATCATGCTGCTTAACTCTTAGTATATCCCTCTAAAGGAGAGATTGTTGCCATAATTATTTATTTTTATGGCTCTAATCATTTATTTTTACAGATACATTTATACTATTACACATATATACAATAAACTACCTATAGCAAGAAGAACCATAACACAGTCAGGAATTATATAAATGTTACACTTTTAGTGTTTTGGCTATTTGTATTTGGCAGACTTCAAGAAAACATCTTTCCTATCTGGTTGCATCTAAAATTCTGAATGTAAATTAATCTCCATCACATCTTGTCATTATCAACTTAAAACATCTGTATAGACCTAATAACATCTGTATAGACCTAGTAACATCTTAACATTTTAACATCTTAACATTTCAACATTATAGAGAGTTTTGGGTGACTATTCTGGTAACACACTGTCTCTGTCATCTTCTCATTTGGAAAGCTACTGACCTGCACTCCTGGCAGATTCAGGTAGTAAAGTTTATTCCTTCTCAAGTCTCTGATGGAGTTGAAGACCAACAACTAAATCACATTGTAAAAGTAAGCTAGCTGGTCTTCAACTCCATCAGAGACTTGAGAAGGAATAAACCACTCTTAAAGGCAAGCTTAGGGATATCTAACTCTGATTCTTTTTGAGGGCTCTATGATTCTCTTGAAACCAAAAAGAATTATTTAATTTTTCAAATCCAGTTAAAATGTAAAGAAGTAGGAAAACTGCTAATTACATGGTTTAGAATATTTAAAAGATCAGAGTACATGACATACATGTCTGAGAATGTCAGTTTATACACAAATGTATACTACAGAATATGAAGAAAATGGGCCTTCAGTGAGTGAAATACTTGCTGTGAAAGCATGAAGTCCTAAATGTGTGTCTTGAATATCCTTGTAAAAGGCAGACATAGTGGCACATGTCTGTAGCCTGGCCCTAGCAGAGAGAGACAGGCTATGGGGACATGCCTGTCAGGCAGTCAGTGTAGTTTACTGGTCAAATGCTGACACCCAAGTACAGTTGGATATACTACTTGAAATCAGTCAAACAAACAAACAAGCGAATGAATGAACTGAAAAGTAATAGAATAGGACACCTGACCTGACCTGTGTTCTTCACATTTATAGATGAGTAAACTGTCATAAACACATGCAAACAAATTCATAAATCAAACACACAATCACACGCACAAATCAATATTAAAATATGCATGTGTGAATTGTGGAAAAATTCCTTCCAGAAATTCACCTTTCAACACTCTGCTTTCTGAAATGAGAAAGTCTAATTCACATGACTATGAAAATTGATGCTTGAAAATTTAATAATATCTGTCTTCCAAATGTTTTGTGAGGCTTAAGTGATATATTGAAAACCAAAATCTTACACTAGTAGCTGAATGACTTCTGTATATATAATGAAAAATTATAATCAAAGTAACTGTTTCAGTTATGCAGGGTATTTATCTAAAACTTTTTACATTACTAAAAGGTACAGTTTTTATCCTTAAAATTATTGTACAGTTAAGTTATGCAAAATGACTCATTTCATTTGAATGGTTAAAAACATACTCCTGCTCTAAAGTGACAAAAGTTACACTTACAACCAAGCATTTACTAAGACCAATCAAATGAACCATAATCACTTATTTATATTCACATAAATTACATGACAATTGTGCCATTATATTTTAATATACCAATGAAACATCTACCATAGTCAGAAAAAAATCACCCCATGAAAATGCTTTCAAGTTTTAAGAAAAAAATAGTCAAAATAAAATGTTTTAGAAATTTGTGTAACTTTTAGTAGTAAATTTAACAAAAAATGTAAAGGGCGCATGTTTAGAAATTCTTTTCGTATCTTAAAAATCTTGTCATTAGGAAACAATATTCATGGGTAAAACAAATGGATAAGTGGTGAAGAGCACTAGCTGTTCTTCCAGAAGACCTGAGTTCATGTCCCAGCACAGCACCCACATCGTAGCCAGTTAACATTTGTAATTATAGTTTCTTGAGATCCAGTACCTTCTTCTTGCTTCTGTAAGCACCAAGCATGCACACAGTGCGCTCATATGCATGCACACAAACACTTATGCACATAAAAGTAAATATTTTTATTGAGTTAAATATATTAAGTCAATCATTAACTGTCCCACAAGCAATTGATGTCAGATTGTGAAGCAGAATGTAGAATATACTGATTAAAGAAAACAATATTAGCATACAAAGAATTAGAAGCAAATAGTTACTTAGAACTGGTGGTTTGCTTGGTGAATCTCATGATTATTAAGGCATTCATAGATATTGATTTACATTAAGAATTTTAGATGCACCAAGACAGGAAAGGTGTTTTTTTTCAAGACTGTCAAATACAAATAGCCAAAACACTATGAATGTAACATATATATATATATATATATATATATATATATATAATTCCTGATTGTTTCATGGTTCTTCTTGCTGTAGGTAGTTTATTGTATATATGTGTAATAATATAAATGTATATTAAAAATAAAAAATATATAATAAAAAGATGTTCACAAGCAGAGAATTCTCAACAAAGGAATATCAAATGTCAGAGAAACATTTAAAGAAATGCTCAAGGTCCTTAGTCAGCAGAGATATGCAAATCAAAATGACTCTGAGACCCAGCTAACACCCATCAGAATGGTAATATCAAAACCTCAAGTGACAGCACATGCTGGCAAGGATGTGGAGAAAGGGGAACACACCTCCACTGCTGGTGGGAGTGCAAACTTGTACAACTACTTTGAAAATCAAATAGACACTTTCTCAGAAAATTGGGAATAGTTCTACCCCAAGACCCACTACCTCAAGCTATACCACTCCTGGGCATATACCTGAAAGATGCTCCACCATATAACGTGGACATTTGCACAACTATGTTTATAACAGCTTTGTTTGTAATAGCCAGAATCTGGAAACAACCTAGATGTCCCTTAATCAAAGAATGGATAAAGACACTGTGATACATTTACACAATGGAATACTACTCAGCTATTAAAAACAAAGAAATCTTAAAATTGGTAGGTAAATGAATGGAACTAGAAGTGATACATAATATATATTCTCACTTATAAGTGGCTATTAGCCACATAATATTAGCATAATCACATTACAATAGATAGACCTAAAGATGTTAATAACAAGGAGGACCCTAGGAATAATGCTTAATTCTCATTCAAAAGGACAAATAGAATAGAAACCTGAAGCAGTTGAAAAGAAGGAACAGGAAGAGAGCCTACCATAGAGGTCCTCTGAAAGACTCCACCCAGTGGGGGATCAAAGCAGATGCTGAGGCTCACAGCCAAACTTCGGATAAAGTGCAAGGCGTCTTATGGAAGAGTTTGGGGCGGGGTCGTGTAAAAGGACCTGCAGCAGACAGGAGCTCCACAAGGAGACCAATGGAGTCAACAAATATGGGCAAAGTAGCGGGGAGGTGCAGAGACTGACGCACCAACCAAGGACCAAGCGTGGTGAAGACCTAGACCCGTTGCTCAGATGTAGTAGATAGGTAAAAAGTCTCCTTGTGGATCCCATAATGTGGGAAGCAGGGACTGCTTCTGACATGGACTCAGGTGACCGCATCTTGATCACTTCCTCCTAGGATGTAGGGTTGTGTGTGTGGGGTCTTTCCAGGCTACAGAGGAAGAAGATATAGGCAGTCCAGATGAGACTTGATAGGCTGTGGTCAGATGTTAGGGTGGAGGGCTTCCTTTCTGATAACTAAGGGAGGGAGGGAGGGAATATTAGGGAGGGAGTGTAGGCCTGGGAGGCAAGGAAGGACTGGACTACAATTAACATGTAGAGTGAACAAATTAGAAATTAAAATAAAATATAATAAAATAAAAGTCCCTCCAAAAGATGTTCATGAAATTGACCCAACATCAATCAATACTTGTACTTCAAAGATAGAGGAATACATTTTCAACTCTAGAGTATACTTCTTTTATTACAAATGTACATGTGAACAAAAGTACCTCCATTCTAGGCCCACTGAAATACTCTTAAATTATTTGTGTACCTCACATTAATTATCTGGCACATGGTACCCTTGAATGAAACAGATGTTGAGAAGAATATAGCCAATCAATTTTATTTTCTTGGAGTATATTTATACATCCCAGGAGGCCTGATATGTTCAAAGGAGAAGAAAGTGGTAAGGTATTGTCTCTCAAGACATTCACCAGCTAGCTTAGGTGAAGAGATTTCAACAAAGGTGTGTGTCCTTATAGGCACGGCAATCCCAATGAAAAGTTCAGTGGTACAGCCAAATACCGCAACATATATATCATAAACTTCTCGACCTCATCCCACATTCTTTTTCCCTCCCCAAGTAGCAATAGATTTTTACAAATAAAATACTGTAAATATATGTATTTTATTAAGACTTTTCTGCTGATTCTAAAATTTGAGAAGTAAATTAGAATCAGGCAAAGTAAAACATAATATTCAATACCTAAAACTATTATTTCTAATCTTAAAGTACCTATATTTTAATTTCTTTGAGTCTATATGCAGTGTTCCCCTGATATTATTAATTAAAGGCTATATTTTTATTAAAGTAATTTTAATCTACAGGAGATTAACATAAATTAGTAAAAGAAAATCTTATTAGTTTAAATTTGGGTTCTATAGTGTCACTGATGTAATTAGAAGAGATATTGAAGATAATACATAGTTTGCTAACATTTAAAAAAACAGCTAATAATCTTAAAAAGTGAACATTAGATCCATTATGTCTAGGGAGAGTTATTATAGCAATCTAAGTTTTAAGCTATAATGATTTAGTTTAATTCAGTGTCAGATACAGAGATATAAAATTTTATTTTGAAGATAATGAAAGTATTAAAGCATGTTGTTAAAAATTGTATGCTTATTATTCCTTGGACAGACTGCAAGTCAGCATCCTGAGAGCAAATAAAGCAGTACTTAGCTAGCACAGCACTCCTCATCAATTGTTACATTCCCCTTTCCAGCTCAGGGAGCACAGCATGTGGGATACAAGCAGTGATTGACAGATTGAGAGAATAAAAGGCACGTCAATGCCTCAGACAGCAAAGTGTGGTCATGTCAGAGCCCACCTCGCTTCTAACACCAGCAGACTGATCAACTTTCGAGGCAGCAACAGCTCTCTATACTACATGGGCAAAGAGCTGAATCACAGCTACATTGGCAGTTGTCACGCTGAATGAAGATTATTTCAGTATGATGACTCAAGGCGCTAGTCATTCACATCCAAACACCTTGGAATCACTAAGAAAGTGGAAAAGATCTCAGCACAGTACCACAGTGGGTACTGTGACATAGTTGGTGAACATGATGGCTCTATAACCCACATGAAAATGTTAATAAAGTGAATACTGTTTTAGACAATTATCACAAATGCAATCTATCTTGTGTCTCTGTAGAGATTCGGTATGAAAACCATCCTTTTCAAGAATCACCCTACTGATCTTATTGAGGAGGACAAATAGAATAGACATCTGAGGCAGTTGAGAAGGAACAGGAAGGGAACCTACCATGGGAGATCCTCTAAAAGTCTCCACCCAGCAGGGGAATGAAGCAGATGCTGAGATTCACAGCCAAACTTTGGGGTAGAGCACAGGGAGTTTTATTGATGAGTTGGGGGGGGTGGGTATAAGGGCCTGGAGGGGTCAGGAGCTCCACAGGGAGACCAATGGAGCCAACAAACCTGGGCGAATGAGGGAAGGTGCAGAGGCTGATGCACCAACCAAGGACCATGCATGATGAGGACCTAGACCCTCTGATCAGATGTAGTATAAGAAGTGCTCAGAGAGGTGAAAGACCATGTTTGCTAAAGAAGACGGGAAATTTGAAGACATGGCAGAGGCTGACAAGGCTCATTATGAAAGAGAAATGAAAACCTACATTTCCCCCCACAAAGGGGAGACCAAAAAAAGAAGTTCAAGGACCCTAATGCACCCAAGAGTCCTCTTTCGTCCTGCTTCTTGTTCTGTTCTGAGTACCGTCAGAATCAAGGGAGAACACCCTGGCTTATTCATTGGTGATGTTGCAAAGAAACTAAATAGGAGAGATGTGGAACAACAGCACTGCGGATGACAAGCAGCCCTATAAGAAGAAGGCTGCCAAGCTGAAGGGGAAGTACGAAAAAGATCCTGCTGCCTACAGAACTTAAAAAAAAAAAAAAAAAAAAAGCCCCGATGCAGTGAAAAAGAGGGAGGGGTGGCCAAGGCTTGAAAAGAGCAAGAAAAAGAAGGAAGAGGAAGATGAGGAGGAGGAGGAGGATGAAGAGGACGAGGAAGAAGAGAAAAAAGAGCAAGAAGATGTTGATCATGAATAAATTGTTTCTATCACAGTTTTATTTTCTTGTCTATAAAGCATTTAACCACCCCCCCCGCCGTACACAATTCACTCCTTTTAAAATATTGAAATGTAAAGCTATGTAAGATTTGTTTTTAACTGTACAGTGCCTTTTTGTTTGTTTTTTTTTTGTATAGTTAACACACTATATGACATGATATATAAGCACCCAAATACACACATTTAGATACCCAAAGAAATGCAATACTCATTTTTTAATTAAACTAATTTGAAAACTCAGATGTACATAAAAACCAAGACAACTGGGCTAAGCACAAACCTATGAGTATAGCAGAATACCGTTAGACATCATTTCATTGACTTTTTTTTTTTTTGAAAGCTGTATTTGGCTCATTTCTAGGTCTGTTGTTATCTCCCTTCTGCTTTCTGGTCCTCCAGGCAGTGTCAGAAGTGTGTGTGTGTGGGGGGGGGGGCTACTTCTCCTGACATGGGTCTTAAAAATGGACTGGTCATTGGTTAACCACTCCCACAATTCCTCCTATTTCCTATAACCAGGTAAGACTTCGTAATGAGAGTCTGAGACACTAATCCAGCCACGAGACCTTTGACATAAAGTTTGTCCTGCTAGCATAATGTGCTGTGTGCGGTAAAGGTGGCATAAGCAATTTCCATGATACCACAACTTTGTCTGTATGTCAATTTGAGTTTGGCAAAGGCCATGAAACCTAACAACACAAACATTGAACTTAAATTCATGACCATTTAAAGAGTCAAGAAGAGTACAGGGACCAAAGAGATAGAAGAGCAGATAAAATGTTTACTGCACAAACATGAGGACTTGAGTTTAATATCCAGCTCATGCAACAGTCTGAGGGTGATATTCATGCCCGTAACCCTAGTGCTCAGAGGCAGAGGTAAGTGCCACCTTGGGGTCTCACTAACCATACTACCAAAATGGTAAACTCCAGTTTCATTGACAGCCTCCGTCCAAAAATATAAGGTGACTAATAGGGGCTGGGTAGATGACCCACCCAGTAAAAGTCTTGCAGGTATAAGAACTAGAATTCAGATACCCAGTATCCAAAATATTCTGGAATAACATGGCAGCTTGTCTGTAATGCAAGGCTCACAAGACAGAGATGGGGTACAGGAGGAAGCTGTCTGGATATGCTAGTTGTATTGGTGTATTGTGGGATCAATTGTGAAACTCTACTTCAGTGAGCATGGGAAAGACAAAAGAAACTATTGACATCAGTTTCTAGCCACATACATGTAGTGGATGTAAAGATGTTTTCGTTTTTATCCCAAGTGTGCGATGGGAAACAGACTTTTGTGAGGGTGTGTGGTGTTTTTCTTCAGAAAAGAGACTTGTGAGAGAACAAGTGATATTTGTCCACTAAAAGAGGAACTGCCTCTTGAGGGGTCACTGTCTTTGCCTGTCCTAGTACAGACTGTGAAAGGAGACATATATATGTATGTATGTATATATACATGTGTGTGTGTGTGTGTGTGTGTGTGTGAAAACAAGAGATGGGGCTTTTTTTTTTGGGAGGGAGGCAGGTCTTAGCTGTTCATCACTCCACTCCAAGACAGTCCTAGAGAGAAGGGCTCTAGTGCAGGTTTCGAGGCTCCGGGCTTCAGCAACCGTTATGTGTTCCAGCAGCTGTGGTTACAGTCACCTTCGCCGAATTGCTGGTTTGCTCTTTATTAGCCTACTGGAATCATGCCAACTACTCCAGTGAAATCTCTCCATGGAATTGATTTTAAAACGGTCTCTCTTTTCTCTTCCTATTAACCTCCTTTCTCTTCTATCAAGGATAGGTGGGTTGGAAGGGTGGTGTAAGCATTAAAGAACTCTAGATAAAATAGGTTTTAAAAAGTACAAAGTCTACCTGTATACATGTGCAGACATAAGCACGGGCACTAACATACAAGCAGCAGCACATGTGAATAAGCATACACATATGCATATACTACAAAAAATGTATTAAAATTAAGGTATAGAATGATTTGGGAAAAGACTCCAAACTCAATTTTTGTTTTGTACCCCACATGCACTCAGATGCAAATACACGCATATATGTGTACATGTGCATGCATGGGCAAACACACAGACACACACACATACACACACACACACACACACACACACTTGTATAGTGAAAGAGAGAGAGAGATTCATACAAAAATCACGTAAAATTCAAGTTTATGGTATCCCAGAATAGTAAAAAAAAAAGTGACAAAATGATAAAAAAGCTAAAAATATATAAAACAAAATTATTAAATAAAACAAGCAAATTCTCAACTTAAGTAACTTTTGAAATACGCAATCTCCAACACAGACAGAAAAATGTAAATATAAGTAATACACTATTTGACCAATAGTAAGTAGGCTTACCATTGCAATACTACCATGTGTACTGGAACTAACCATGTAAATTTATGAAAAATAGAAACCACATTTCTCGTTGGTAGAGTCTGACGATAGAGAAGATGGCCAGAGTAATCCATAGTACAATATTTTATGGCTGGAGACTGAGTCTGAAGTCATTCTTAAAATAATTCCAGGACAAACTACTACCGATAGAAATGTTTTAAAAAATAGAGATGTATACACATGTATTCACACCCATTTTGGCATACAGGAGCATGCTTACACTTTCTAACAGTTAAGAAACTCTAGAAACGTAATTGCAAGATCAGAGAAACTGCCTAGTTCCTAGTTTTTATTAACTACAATTCCCCTTTTGCATACTCTAGAGCTTTGAAAAACTAGCTGATTCTAAGAGAGACAGAAATGACACCCAGAGGGTCAGGAGTGTTGCATCAACCACTTTTCTGTTGCTGTGATAATACACCATGGCCAAGGTAACTTATATAAGAAAGACTTTAACTTGTCGTTCGGATCCAGAAGGATAACGGCTCATCGTGGGAAGGAATCACCACGTCCAGTGGCAGGCGCAGTGGGAGGAAATGGATGCTGTGAGTTCACATCTGGAACCAGAAGCAGGAGGTAAGAGGAGACTGGAAGAAGGTGCTGTTTTTGATCTCGTACCCCATGCTCAGTAATATACTTATTTCATCAAGGCTACACCACTTAAGCATCTTGAAGTGGAACTCCATCAAGTAGAGATAAAAATTTTACATACTCCAGAGTATGAGGGACATTTATCATCCAAACTGTGGCAAGTGTCTTGTAAATATTGAAGAGAAGCAAATGTGAAGAAACAAAAATCATGTGCTAGACACAGACTAGCCTATTCATGGAAGAGACAGAAAAATGTACTCAACAATGTTCACAGTGTAGCTTTAGATCCCTTAAAATAAAACAAATATCCATTAATATCATGAATTAAGTATTTGACAAAAATAAATTTAGGAGAAAAAATTAATTATCTCATTTAGAAGAATTCTAAGGGACTTGTATAACTATCAAAGAAATGATACAAAATTACTAGTTTCTGAAGTAAGAACTGTACAGAATAAATTTTTTCCAACCAAAACAATGCTGAAGTGGGCAGACTAAATAAGGTTGTCAAAGAATCCAAGAGCACGTAACCCTCAGCAGTGGCAGTTACGTGGGTCTGTGTTCATTGTGTGCTTCATGATAAGAAACAGCACATGACCCTCAGCAGTGGCAGTTATGTGGGTCTGTGTTCATTATATGCTTCATGATAAGAAACAGCACTTACATTCTTGGCTGTCCCTGATCAAATCACATCACTCTAGTCAAAACATGAGGAAAAATATCATGGTCTATGTAAAAGGAAATTCTGATAATGTTTGATTAGAACTCATCAAAACTCTCAAAGTCACCAATGTAAAGATCACCATATAGATACATCCAGTATACTCTACGCTTGCATCTCATTTCAACAACATGGTTGCTTCAATTTTATTTCTTAATATAATTTACATTGATTTAGATGATCTTATATTTATAATTCCAATTATTCCTCCAGGTATTTTCAAACAATTATTAAAACAGAATGACTTCCATCATAAATTATACATCATTTGTTAAGATTAGTAGACACATGGTCACATTTCCAGTTCTTATAGATGGGTTTCATCCATGTCTATTAAATATAGTGACATTTGTAACACTACACTGTCTCTTTGTCATATTGAAAAAATGCTGAGTGGTGTTGGAAGTACCTTAACTTGTGTAATTTTTAAAAAGTTGAAACATAACGTTAGCTGGAGAATACTTCTCAAAGGACCAATATGTAATAGTTTTATAAGCATGCAAAGGAATACCAATACGTTGTCATATACCACATAAATGTAATATTCAGGTAGTCATGACTGATTTGGAAAGGATTTGAAGTTCTTAAATCTTTGAGATGTGGATCACTCTCAAAGTCAAATTAAACCCATTGTAACCTTAAAAGTTAAAAAAAAGAAGAAGAATGAGACTTAGTTTAATACGTGCTGCATAAAACGTACTCTTTTCAGATCAGCAACTTCACTTTCATCACTTCCCACTACATTGGTACAAAGTAAATACTTGATTTAACTCAAGTAAGTCATAAATTTCTGTGTGGTTGCTCAAAGCCACAGGACTATGAGTCATTTTATGGTGAGGTAAGCCTTTCATTTGTACAACATGTCAACTCACAAGATCTTCATTTGAAAATGGAAGAAAATCCAATTTTTAATCAGTTACAGGTTTGCCAAAAGCAAGTCAGATAGTATCAGGGATTGTCCTGGCAAGGGTTTTCAATGCCAGGGGCTACTTACTTACATCCAAGGCAGAAAGTTGGAAATAAACATGTGTGTGTGTGCGTGTGTGTTTGTGTGTGTGTGTGTATACAACATTATTATATAAAATCATATCTTATATGTTACATATTACAATAACACATACATATATGTTAGTGTTTTCTGGTATATGTGCTTATTTCTAGCATCTAAACTCAGCATTTCATTGGTTTAACTGGTACATTTTCACTGCTATCTACAAATAACTTTGTGAAAGTGATTATTCTAGACTTTATGCTAAAGAACTTATGATAAAAATTTTTCACTAGATCAAATCTTTTGCAATATCTTAAAAGAAACAAAAACTAAATTTAATATGGGCAGAAAATGCATATGCGTTCTGTTAGGATATATCCATACTGAGAATAGATGTTAAGGCAAATATAACTGAGTTTTGAATACAATAAGCTGTGTTTGCCGTGCTAGTCACTTAATATTATCATTAAATTATGGGCAAACTGTGTCTATACAGTTCACTGGTTTTCATTTTGACAATTAGAAGGCAATAATTACTTAGTAATTAATCTGAACTTATAATACCATTATCTCTTACATTTTATAACTCAGACACACAATTTTCCCTTTTGTGTGTAAGCATGTGAGCATGAAATCTTACTTTACAACTTCAACTTTTCTAAAACAGATATGTCATAACCATGCTTTGTTATATAGTGGAAACAAAGATTTAAAATGAGTAATTTGATATTTTTAGCGTCCCATAGATTTGTTAAAAAAATGGGATATCTATCTAATTCCTGGTATACTTGACTCAAAGATTAAAAATAAACCTCAAATATAAAGTCACCCATTTAAAATCATGGTTAGGAGAAATTAAATTGTGTTTTTTTCTTCCCAAAGGGTAACTTTGCTGTTTGTACTCATTGTTTGTTTGGTGTTCTTATTTTTTTTAGGAATGTACTGTCACAGTAATACTTTTCTTTAAAATTGATAAGCAAAATAAAATGCATGATTCACAGGAAAGGGAATGAATTCATTGTGAAGCACAATGAAAATGAAACTATATCTCTAACAGGATGGATTATTCCTGGAAAAAAAGTGGCAGTAGCAATGGCCTTATTTATTTTAATACAAAATGTGATCAATGACTGGAAAATGCTCTACAGAAAGCGACTGACTGATTTTTGTTATGCCTGGAGGTTATGTGTTGAGACAGTCCCCTGTTTATTTTTCAAGATCTTGTTTCTGCCAGCAGTTAAAGGTACTAAAAATGTTAGTTGAAAACAGTTTCCCTTACTACACATGAGCTTATAATAAATAATCTACAATGATTACCCAAAGTCTATACTCTTAACATATAATAATCCACAGAAAAACTGAAATCTCTGGGTTTGTGGATACATAATGGTATGTTTATTTTCAATAAAAATGATAGTACAATCCATATGCTACAGAGAAGGTAAATTGGCCCATGATCTATGGGGCAGGGACTGTTTGTGATGATTCTCTTTGACAGGTCATGCTTTATCATTTGTAAAATTTACAAGAACAATAAAAATCAGGATAGGTCCATGCCCAAAAACTCCAGCGGTCCATGTTGAACGGATTGCAAAGTAGTACAAGTAAATCATGACAAAATGTTGAGTAAAATCTGCCTCCTGAGAAGTAAATCTCCCATAGTGATCAGCTTTTGAATGAGTAAAAAAAAACAAAAACAAAAACAAAAACAAAAACAAACATTTATTACTTGACAGGCAGAAGCTTATAACGAATATTGCATCTTCAAAATGCACATTCAATTAAGGATGTTACATAGTGAACTCTCTTTTTTCCATAAACCTTTTTCCTGTGTATCCTCAAGTATGTTATTATTTTCATCAAAAGATCACACATAAAAATCCTTTCATGTAGGGTCACTCTTTTCATTTGCTAGGAATCAAAATCATATTGTTTGTGTGTGTGTGTGTGTGTGTGTGTGTGTGTGTGTGTGTGTGTGTGTGT
>OU015747.1:1587450-1606358 GCA_907169655.1 Acomys percivali | reverse complement strand
TGTGTGTGTGTGTGTGTGTGTGTGTGTGTGTGTGTGTGTGTGTGTGTTGCAATAGAGTGATTGCAGGTATGAGAGGTAATAATAATAGAAAATGTTAGAAGAGCAAATCTTAAAAGAACAGAAGATAACAGAAGCTACACGATGGATTGTTGAAACATTTTCTGAGTGGTTGAGATAGAGCATTTACAGCAAATATTCTGTAGATTTCCAAGGTTTTGAGTTACTTGACTGACTTAAAATGTTAGGAATGCACACATCTCTGGTACTGTTTTCTAAATCTTAGCAACTTGGGTCAGATCAGTTTACTGTAACTGAGTAATTAACCAAGTCATTAATACATGTATCACACTAGTTTCAAGTGATATTTGATGTATTTTTAAAGGAAAAGTCAGATGCAATGCCATGCTCAAAAAGCTGTGATTTGTGTCTTTCCCCCCTTTCACCTGACATAATACTGCCTCAGTAAAAATTAAAATTGAAATAGGTAAATGCATATAAAAACACACAACTTATGATCTTTCAACCAAATAAATACTATAAAAGATAATATACTACATGTTACATTGAATAATAGGTATGGAAAAAATACTGGGAGCTATTGTTGTAACTGGTGAGGAGAGGAGAGGGAGAAGTGAGATAACAGGAAAGGGGCTAATTCTAATATGGAAGATGTACTTCTCATATGTAAGATAGTTAAAGGACAATTTTAAAAGAGGAATGATTTTGACCTGATGCACCCTGCATGGGCAAATAATGTTGCCCACAGAATAGTCATTAAATGAAAATCTCAATACTAGGAAAAGGTTACCTCTATCCTAGTTATTATTGGTCAGGGATGCTGTATAGGAACTCAGAACAATAGGCTATGTCTTTTAATCCTGGCTATCAAACACAACTATATGGTAAGACCATATTCTTGAATACACTACACATTTAAATTTCAGGACATAGAGATTTGACGAGAGTCTTGAACCAACCAGAAAACTCTTCCTGCTGGCTAATAGTGATGGAAATGCTACGTAGGGTGCTAGGGACCTGTTTTTTCCTAGGTCTTGACCCTGTTTGTTGCAATTCTAACCTGTCAGAGAAAATATGATTTTGGTGCAATAATGGCAAGACTGTTTATGAGGATAATTAACTGTTCTCTTGGATGGATAACAGGAAGGAAGGAAGAAATTTATGTTTGGCCCTGTAAAAATACCCAAAATGTAAGTTGCACAGAAGACGGCTAATTTTGTTTGCTTCCTTCCTTCCTTCTTTCCTTCCTTCCTTCCTTCCTGCCTGCCTGCCTGTCTGCCTTCTTTTTTCTTATTCTATAAAGATTCCTTTTTTCTTGCATTTATTTCTTTATTTAGCTAGTCAATTTACAGCCCTATCCTGTCCACTCTCTCCTCTCCTCCCAGTCCAACCCCGAAGCCCTGTCCTCCCATTCCTCACTCCTTCTCAGAAGGAGAGGCCTCCAATTGGTATAAACCCATCCTGCCACCTAAAGTTACATCTAAGCAATCCTCTCCTGCTGAGGTGAGACAAGACAGTCCAGCAAGGGGAAGGGGCCCAAAAGCAGAAAACAGAGTCAAAGACAGCTCTTACTTGCACTGTTAGAGGATCCACATGATGACCAAGCCTCACCTCTGCTATAGATGTGTAGGGGTCAAGGGTCAGCCCACACATGGTCTTTGGTTTGTAGTTCAGTCTCTGTGAGCCCCACAGGCCCAGGCTAGTGTACACTGTAGGTTTTCTATTAGATTTGATGTATCTGGTTTTATGTTGAGGTCTTTGGTCCACCTGGACTTGAGTTTTGTGCAGGGTGATAAATGTGGATATATTTGCTTTCTTCTACATGGAGATATACAGTTAGACAAGCAACGTTTGTTGAAAATGCTTTTTCCCTATTGCACTGGTTTGCCTTCTTTGTCAAAAAAATCAAGTGTCTATAGGTGTGGGTTTATTTCTGGATCTTCCTTTGGATTCCAGTGATTAACCTGTCTGTTTTCATGCAAATAGTATGACATGACATTTTTTGGTTTGTAGGTTTTTTGTTTGTTTATTTTTGTGTTTGTGTTTTTTTTACTATTTCTCTGTAGTCCATCAAAAAATCAGAGATATCAATTTACCTTAGCCTCAAGCAATATAAAATAACTAGGAGTTATTCTAACCAAGCAAGTGAAGGACTTGTTTGAAAAAAAATTCAAAACTCTGAAGGAAGAGATTGAAGATGACATATGAAGATGTAATGATCTCCCTTTTTCATGGATAAGGAGAATTAACATAGTAAAAATGGCCATATTACCAAAAGCTATTTACAGATTCAATGCATCCCTATCAAAATACATACGTAATTTTTTATTTTTATTTTTTATTTATTTTTTCATAATTTTTAAAGACATTGAATGTTCGAGTCTCAATTTCATATAGAAAAACAAAAAGCTCAGAATAGCTAAAACAATCTTGTACAATAAAAGATCCTCCAGAGGAATCTCCATACCTGATCTCAAGCTGTACTATAAAGCCAGTAATTAAAACAGCATGGTACTGGCACAGCAATAGGCTGGTTGATCAATGGAATGGAATTGAAGACCCAGATATGAATCTACACATATATGGTCACTTGATTTTTGACAAAGAAGCCAAATATATTCAATGGAAAAAGGATAGCATCTTCAACAAATGGTGCTGGTCTAACTAGATGTCTATATGTAAAAAAAATGTAATTAGACTCATATTTGTCACCATGCGCAAAACTCAACTCCAAGTGGATCAAAGACCTCACCATAGAACCAGAGACATTCCCGAAATTTGTGGACAAATGGATTGAGCTAGAAATGATCATACTGAGTGAGTTAACCCAGAAGCAGAAAGACTCAAATGGTATATACTCACTTATATCTGCATACTAGCCCAAGGGGCATGTCCCAGGAAAACCTTCACTTACCAGGAAACGGGGACAGAGGGGAGGACATCCTATTGGGACTCTAGATGAGAGAACCATGTGAGAATAGCAAAGTAGAAGGATCCAGAGGGTCCTAGAAACCTACAAGTAGAACATTATGATAGGCAGATCTGGGCCCAGGGGTCCCGCTCAAACTAAGGCACCAGCCAAGGACAATACAGGTGGTAAACTTTAAACCTCTACCCAGATGTACCCAATGGACAGAACATTCTCCACAGTTGAGTGGAGAGTGGGGTATGACTTTTACACGAACTCTGGTGCCTCATATTTGACCATGTCCTCTGGAGGGGGAGACCTAGTGGCACTCAGAGGAAGGACAGCAGGTCACCAAGAAGAGACTTGATACCCTATGAGCATATACAAGGGGAGGAAATCCCCTTCAGGAACAGTCATGGGGGGGGGAGTAAGGGGAAAATGGGAGGGAGGGAAGAATGGGAGGATACAAAGAATGGGATAACCATTGAGATGTGTAACAAGAATAAATTAATAAAAAATTAAAAAAAAAAACCAGAGACACAAAATTGGTTAGAAGAAAAAGTGAGGAAGAGCCTGGAATACATTGACACAAAAGACAACTTCCTGAACAGAACACCAACAGCCCAGGCCTTAAGGTCAACAATTAATAAATGGGACCTCATGAGGCTGAGAAGCTTCTGTAAGGCAGGAAACACGGTCAACAGAACAAAGCAACAGCCTACAGCCTGGGAAAAGATCTTCACCAGCTCTACATCTGACAAAGGTCTAATATCCAAAATATATAAAGAACTCAAGAAATTAAATACCACCAAACCAAGTTATCCAGTTGAGAAATGGGGCTCAGAACTAAAGAGAGAATTCTCAACAGAGGAATATCAAATGGCTGAGAAACACTTAAATGCTCAATGTCTTTAATCATCAGAGGAATGCAAATCAAAACAACTCTGAGATTCCATCTTACACTCATCAGAATGAGTGAGTTAGTTAACCCAGAAGCAGAAAGAGTCAAATGGTATACACTCACTTATATCTGCACACTAGCCCAAGGGGCATGTCCCATGAAAATGTTGACTTACCAGGAAACTGGGACAGAGGGGAGGACATCCTATTGAGACTCTAGATGAGAGAAACATGGGAGAATGGCAAAGTAGAAGGATCCAGATGGTCCTAGTAACCTACAAGAAGAACATTATGATAGGCAGATTTGGGCCCAGGGGTCCTGCTCAAACTATGGCACCAGCAAACGACAATACATGCAGTAAACTTTAAACCCCTACCCAGATCTACCCAATGGACAGGAAATTCTCCATAGTTGAGTGGAGAGTGGGGAATGACTTTCACATGAACTCTGGTGCCTCATATTTGACCACGTTCCCTGGATGGGGAGACCTAGTGGCACTCAGAAGAAGGATAGCAGGCTACCAAGAAGAGATTTGATACCTATGAGCATATACAGGGGGAGGAGGTGCCCCTCAGTCACAGTCATAGGGGAGGGGAGTAAGGGGAAAATGGGAGGGAGGGATGAATGGAAGGATACAAGAGATGGTATAACAATTTAGATGTAATGTGAATAAATTAATAAAATTATATAAAATTAGAGATAACGATACCTCCAGAATTTCTTTTATTATACACAATTTATTTAAAATTTTTTTCAAATGAAGTTAAGAACCTTACTCTTTCAAGGTCTGTAAAGAATTGTCTTGGAATTTTGATGCGAATTGCATTTAATCTGTAGACTGCTTTTGCCAAAATGGCCATTTTTATTATGTTAATCCTACCAGTATATGAGCATGGGAGATCTTTCCATCCTCTGATATCTTCCTTAATATCTTTCTTCAGAGAATTGAAGTTCTTATTATACAGGTGTTTATTTTGTTTGGTTAGAGTTACACCAGACTATTTTATATCATTTGTGGTGAATGTGAAGGATTTTGTTTCTTAGATCATTTATTGTTTGTATACAGAAGGGCTCCTGATTGTTTTGAGTTAGCCTCTTTATCCAGACACTTTGATGAAGTGTATATCAATTGTAGAAGTTCTATAGTAGAATTTTGGGGTCACATATATATAATATCGTATCATCTGCAAATAGCAATACTCTGACTTTTTCCTTTCCAATTTATATTCTTTTTTAATTCATTAATTTCGGCACCAAATTTGGTATTTCCTGCCATGTACTCTTCTTAGGTATGTTTTCTTCATTTTCCTTCTAAAGATTTCAGATGGGATATTTCATTTCTAGTATGAGACATTTTCCATTTCTTTATTGAGGCACTTAGTGCTATGAATTTTCCTGTTTACAATGCTCTCACTATGCCCCATAACTTTGGGTATTCCATGCCTTCAATTTCATTGAGTTCTTGAAAGTCTTTAATTTCTTTTTTTTTATTTCTTTCCTGAACAAGTGGTCATTGAGTTTAGATTTGTCCAGCTTCTTTGCGTTTGTAGGCTTTCTGTTGCTTCTGTTGCTATAGAAGTCTAGCTTTGTTCCATGGTGGTCTGATAAAAATACAAGGGGTTATTTCAATTTTCTTGTATCTGTTCAGGGTTGTTTTGTGACCAAGAATATCATCAAATTTGGAGATAGTCCATGAGGTGCTGAAAGAACAGTATATTCTTTTGTATTTGGATGGAATATTCTGTATGTATCTGTAAGGTCCGTTGGATTCACAATTAATGTCAGTTTAATTATTTCCTTGTGTAGGTTCTGTCTCAGTGACCTGCCCATTGCTGAGAGAGGGGCTTTGAAGTCTCCCACTATGGGGATCTATGTGTGATTTAAGCTTTAATAATGTTTCTTTTACAAATGTGAATGCCCTTGTATTTAGGGTATATATGTTCAGAATTGAGATGACAGCTTGATAGATTTTTCCTGTGATAAGTATGAGGTGTCCGTTATCTCTATTGATTAATTTGGTTGAGAGTCTATTTTATTAGCTATTAGAACAGCTATTCCTGCTTTCTTCTTGGGTATGTTTGTTTGTTTGTTTGTTTGTTTTGTTTTGTTTTGTTTGGAAAACCTTCTTCTAGCTTTTTACTCTGAAGTAATGTGTGTCTTTGTTGCTGAGGCGTGTTTCTTATTTGCAGCGCAATGATGGGTCCTGTTTTCATACCCAGTCTGTTAGTCTGTGATTCTTTTTGTTTTTTAATTGGGGAACGGTGTCCATTGATGCTGGTGGTGTTAAGTGTGGTTGTGCATGCTTCCCTTCTATTTGTTGGTGTGTTACTATTTAGTTCCTATGTTTTCTACAATGTAGTTAACCTCTTTGAGTTGGAATTTTCTTCCAGTGTTTATTGTAGGACAGAATTTGAAGGGTAAATATTATTTACATTTGGTTTTGTTTTGCAATAAACTCTTTTCTCCATATATGTTGATTGATAATTTTACCGGGTATAGTAGTCTAGGTTAGCATCTGTGGTCCCTTGATGCTACCCAGACCCTTTTAGATTTAGAGTCTCTGTTGAGAAATCGGGTGTAATTTTGATAATTCTGTAAGTTACTTGGCTTCTTTCCTTTGCAGATTTTAATATCTTTTATTGTTATTATTATTATTATTATTATTATTATTATTATTAATTGTTTAATTTTTTTACATATACACTTATATTATTACACATGTATTTTAAAAAGTACTTACACCAAGAAGAATCCTGAAACAATTCCTTAATATTCTTTTTGTTGTTCTTGTTATGTAGATTTGGTATTATGATTATTATGTGGCAGAAGGATTTTAATTTCTGGTTCAATCTAATTGGTAGTCTGTATGCTTCGTGTATGATTGTAAGTATCTTTGTAGGTTGAGAACATTTTTTTTCCTATGATTTTGTTGAAAATATTTTCTGGTCCTTGGAGCTCAGATTCTTTACTTTATTCTATTCCTATTATTCTTAGGTTAGGTCTTTTCATAGTATGCCAGATTTCTTGGATGTTTTGTGTCAGGAAGTTTTTAGAATTTAACATTTTCTTTGACTGATGTATCAGTTTCTTCTATGGTATCTTCTATGCCTGAGATTCTTTCTTACAGATCTTGAATTGTGTTGGTGACGTTTGCATCTGTTATTCCTGTTCCCTTCCTTAGTTTTTGCATCTCCAGAATTCCCTTCTGTTTGTGTCTTCTTTATTGCTTCTGCTTCCATTTTCAGATCTTGAACTCATTTATTCATTTTCTTCAGCTGTTTAATTTTATTTCCCTGTATTTCTTTAAAGGATTTGTTCATTCATTCTTTAGAGACCTCTACCGTCTTCATATTGGATTTAAGGTAATTTTCCTATGCTCCAGCTGTGTTAATATATCCTGGACTTGTTGAAGTATGATAGCCAGGTTTCTCAGCCATTCGATATTCCTCTGTTGAGAATACTCTGGTTAATTCTGATCCCCGTTTCTGAATTGGGTTTTTGGTTTGATGATGTTTAATTTCATGAGTTCTTTATACATTTTGCATATTAGATCTTTGTCAGATGTAGAGTTGGTGAAGATCTCTTTGTTCCGCTGACAGTGTCCCCTGCCTTACAGAAGCTTCTCAACCTCACGAGGTCCCATTTATTAATTGTTGACCTTAAGACCTGGGCTGTTGATCTTCTGTTCAGGAAGTTGTCTGCTCTGCCAATGTGTCCCAGGCTCTTCCTCACTTTTTCTTCTAACCAATTTAGTGTCTCTGGTTTTATGTTGAGTTCGTTAATCCACTTAGACTTTAGTTTTGTTCAAAGTGATAAATATGGGTCTATTTGCATTTTTTAACATGTAGCCATCCAGTTATAGACCAGCACCATTTGTTGAAGATGCTATCTTTTCTCCTTGTATGAATTTGGCTTTCTCATCAAAAATCCAATGCCCAGAGAAGTGTGGTTTTATTTCTGGGTCTTCTATTCAATTTTACTGAACAATCAGGCTGTTTCCATGCCAGTACCATCCTGGTTTTATTACTGTTGCTGTATAGTATAGCTTGAGATCCAGAATGGAGATACCTCCAGAAGATCTTTTATTGTACAGGATTGTTTTAGCTGTTCTGGTTTTTTTGTTTTTCCATATGAAGTTGAGAATTGATCTTTCAAGATCTGCAAATAATTGTCTTGTAATTTTGATGGGAATTGTATTGAATAGATAGATTGCCATTGGTAAGATGGACATTTTTACTATGTTGATTCTCCCAATCCAGAAACATGGGCGGTCTTTCCATCTTCTAACATCTTCTTCTATTTCTTTCGAGACTTGAAGTTTTTTTTTTTTCATATAAGTCTTTCACTTGCTTGGCTAGAGTTACATCAAGATACTTTATATCCTTTGTGGCTATCATGAAATATATAGTTTCCTTAATTTCATCCGCAGCCCATTTGTTATTTGTACAGAGCAGGGCTACTGATTTTTTTCGTTGACTTGTATCCAGCTACTTTACTGAAGGTGTTTATCAGCTGTAGAAGTTCCTTGGTGGAATTTTGTTTGTGTTCTTAAACTGACCTTCAGCCATCTGGCTGTCTTTGGGATTGGAAGGCCTCAGGCAAAGCAATCAGAGCTGTGGACCAGAGAAAGGAGCACTGGGAAACAGGTATGATTTTTCCCTGGTGGTCCCTGATGGCCACAGACCTCTGGGAATGCAGATAGTGTTTTGGTCTGGGAGATGGAGCTTGTGGGGAAGGGAGATGAGGGAATGGGAGATACTCAGCAGGCAGGGGCTTGGAGCTTAAAGGTGTAGGGGTCTCTCCTGTATGTGCTGTGTCACCACAGGCCTCTGTGGATGGAGGCTCACATCTGGGATTGGAATGAGGTACACAATAGACCTAATTTTGCTCACTTTTCTTTCCTTTTTAAAGATTTATTTATTATTTATACAGTGTTCTTGCATGTACACCTGCAGACCAAAGAAGGCACCATATCTCGTTATAGATGGTTGTGAGCCATCATGTGGTTTCTGGGAATTGAAGTCAGGACCTTTGGAAGAGGAGCGAGAACTCTTAACCTCTGAGCCATCCTTCCAGCCCCTTAAGCTTGTTTTCTTAAATGGTCATGTTATCAAAAGCCCTTCTAAGTCATTATGGTTATTTTCATGGGTTTCATAGATTCTTAATCTCTCAAGCTTTGTCAGAGAACCTTTTAATTTCAGAGGGTAGTCATTCATGGAGCAACCAAAACTCTTCAAAGGACTGAGAATAAGTGACTGTGTTAGCTGAACCAACATTATCCCTAAAGGCTCAGAAAATATTATAAAAGTGCATCAGAAAGTGTGTTAAAAATGAAAAGTGGGTGAGAGTGTTGAAAAATTCTGCCCTCTTGATATGACATGGCTTTGCATGAAGAAACTCACAGTACCCTTTGTTTCCTGCATAAGACCATTACAATAACAATAATGTTTTTAAAATCCCAGCATGAAAAAGGGAGGATCTTCCTATGTACTTTTCCAATCTCTGCTGAAGGAGAAAATGCCTTTTTTTTAAATAGAGAAATATATGGTCATTGGTAGGTTGGCCATGCCCCAGTGGATGTCCCCATACACATGTACATATGGGCAGCACTAATTAGACTCAGTGGGTTGTAAATAAAATTAAACAGACATGGAGTTAGGAGGGAGGTAGGAGATAGACAGGGGACGCAGCTGGAGAAAAGAGTAGTGGCAGATATGACCATGTAAAATATATTGTAAACACAAACCGTATAAAAATTTTCAACAGAAAGCAAGCATAAATTAAATAACATTTAAAATATTCTAAAGAGGTTGTAAAATTGGAATGGGTACTGCTGGGTTAATTCTTAAGAATAAAATAAATAATAAAATAGATATATAATGTTTGGAAGAACAAAGAAGAATATTTATAAGATATCTATTCTCAACTTGAAGATTCTTTGGTTAGATTAATATCTCTCAGGCCAAATCGAAAGATAATTAAGAACAAAGTAAAATATCAGGATGAGGTGGTAACTGGAAATAAAACAAGCATCACAAAGCGAATAATACTGAAAATACGAATCATTGGAAATAAGCCAGCATCTGAGTACAGACATTGGCAGGGAATCAATCTCAGGTAGATCAAACAATCTTTATAATATCTCACTCTTCTGGGCAGCTTCAGAAGTTAAGGAACAGTTGTTGAAGAAGCATCAGTTGAGTCAGTTAACTCACACAATATTTAGTTGTCTGCCTCCAACTTCTAAACAAGGAAAAAAAAAGCCAACAATAGTATATGGATATGCATTTTTAATTACATTTTTATTTATTTTTGTGTATGTGGTAGGGACATGTTCATGGCACTGTGAACATGTGTGTAGGTCAGAGAGCCCCTAGAGTGAAATAGTTTTCTCCTTCTACTTTGTAAGATCTGAGGATGGAGCTCAGGTTGGAAGCTTGGAGGCAGATAATTTTATAACTAAGTCACCAGAGATTACTTCAATTTTCCTCTTATAGATATCAATCCAGACGAAAAGGAGAGTATGTACAGGAATTGGTAGGTTCATTAAGGTTAGTAATAAGCTGAATCATGAGTGTGGGGCAATGACAGAAAGAACGTGAGGGAAAACGAAGGATAATGGGGTATAATGACGCACCTGACATTTCTTCATAACGAAAAGATAAAATTCAAATCAAAATCATGAATCACTAACCTAAAGATGGTGTTAATGAAATTTTCATTATACCAATAAGGAATGTTTAAATGTGCACAATAATCAAAGAAAAAAGTACAATTATAGAGAGGAAATTTAAAAATCATAGGCTTCCTACGGGGAAAATAGAATGAAAATAAAATTCTTCAGAGAGAAAAAGCATCGGATTATACGTACGTTTTAAAGTGCAGAGAGATTTACATCTAGATAAAAATAATGAAAGTGTAAAGCACTCAGCAATGAGATTTAACACAGGGCTTTAGGTAATTGCCAAATAATTGAAGCATCTGAAATAGTAATGAGCAAGGGAAATCACACCAAATTAAGGGAAATTAAAAAATGCAAGAACCACAAGAAATATCATTAGTCATTTTAACTAGTTTTAGCAGTGAAGAAAGGTGTTTCATAGAACCTAAAATTAGGAGCTTATATGGTATTATTATATGCAAACATTGGATGAAGACAATCACATTTGCTCATTTCTGAAAGATGTTATTATAACTCCTCAAACTCTCTGTTTTAATGATAACTATTAGTCACTCTGACCCAAACACCATAAATAGATGTAGTTCCCAAAATCAATCAGTAAAGCGGGACTAGAGTTTGAGACTTCCTCTCTCTTTCTCTGTATCTATCTATCTATCTATCTATCATCTATCTATCTATATGCTGCTATGGAAGCTGGAGATACCTGACTCTACACAGAATGTGCTAGAAGTTTTTACAGGAATTCAATTTTGTCATATCTTCTGCTTTCATCTGTGGAGATTTTGTTTTACATTTTTGTGCTATGTTAGTGTGGCGGCGAATGACATTGTTTGCATACATTGGTATGAAACAGAGTTTGAATAGTTGTAATTCAAAATACAATTGCTGTCTTCTCACTCACTATTTATTTTTGTGTTGTTCTACTTTATTTTTGCATGTGAGCATAAAAGGCCCATCAGTCCTCTACTTGCATAATTCACATTACATATTTTTCTGTTCATCTACGTTTTCTTTTTCAGTGTCCAGTGAATTTTCTTGCAATGTCAGGGATGGTACCCATGGCCTTGGACATGCTCAGCCACTGACATAGGAATTTAACAAGTTCCAGTACTTTTTAATGCAATATTTGAAAACGTTGATATTTGAGGCATTTTTTCATTTTATTTTTCTTTAATCAATACATTCTGAAATAACCTCCCCTCCTTTCATTCCTCCCAGTGACCAGGTAAGGCCAGCCTCTCATAGATATTAGGGCTTTCTAGCTTCTAATTCTAGGAATTGCATTTCACCATTTTATACAACTTTTATTATTTCTCAATGTGTTTTTTTCCAAAATTAATATTTCATGAATATAGCCATAATCTATTTTATGTCTTTATCTTTTCTTTGAGAAATTAATACAATGTATTTTGATCATATTCTTCCCTTCTAATTTTTCTCAGATCCTCTTCACGTCTGGTCTACATACTTCATGTCCTTCCTCTCAATTAAACACACTCCAAACTTAACCAAAACCAAAACCAATCAAGGTAAAACAAAGTAAAAGACACACAAAAATGTCATAGAGGACAACTACTCCTTAGCATCAGGCCTGCCCTTGAGAGTGGTTGATACACAAGTGCCAGTTTATTGTAAAACTTGATTTTCCATCTTCCAACCACTAGCAATTGTTAAGAGTCTTAAGGATGGAAATTTGTGTCCAGTACCCCTGCTCAGTGCTGCAGTTTTGCCTTGTTTGAACTTGTACAGGGTCTGTGCATGCCGTCACAGTCTCTGGGAGTTCATGTATGCATGAGTTCTGCTATGTCTAATTATGCCTGCTATTTTCAGTGTTCTAGAAATTACTATTTCCTTGGACTCACTCTCCACCCCTTTCTATTATAATCTTCCGGGCTCCTATTTGGAGTAGATCTCTTTATTGGAGGGTGTAATAAAGGCATCCCATATCCTACTGAGTGGGGACATGCATGTGTGTGAGCGTAATGTGTGTTGTGCTCAAGTCCAGAAATGTACATCAGGCTCCGTCACAATTTTTGAGACAAGGTGAACCTAGAGTTCACTGGTTCAGCCAGACTTCTACCTACTCAGCAGTAGGATTATAAGGAAGCATGGTACACATAATAACTAAATCTTTTAAAATATTTATTTATTTATTATGTATACGATGTTCTGCCTACATGTACACCTGCAGGCCAGAAGACGGCATCAGATCACATAAAAGATGGTTGGGAGCCACCATGTGGCTGCTGGGAATTGAACTCAGGACCTTTGGAGGAGCAGTTAGTGCCCTTAACCTCTGAGCCATCTCTCCAGCCGATAATAAATAAATTTTAAAATAAATAAGGAAGCACTATTATGTCTAGGATTCCACATGGGTTTCCACATGAAGGCAAGCCCTTCACCAACTAAGCCTGCTCCACAGACAATTGCATAATACGCTTCCATCATTCTAGTTCTGCCAAAATTGTGTCCTAAAGGGGATAACTATTGTATCACCAACATTTTTGTGACTTTTTGTTGAAAATGATTTTTTCATACAATATATCCCCACCCCAACATTTAATTTTCTTCCTGCTACTGAAGGAAGTACTTAATTTGTAAACATGGATGAGTTCGAGCTTCCAAACATGTAACGTAAGTATTATCTTGAATGCCAAGCATTTGCATGATGAAACCACATAATTTATGTCTCTCTTTGCAGTTCAGCTTCTAAACAAATATGCTAAACTTTAATATATATATATAAAGTCAACTACTAAACGATTCACCTCATGCCTTTGGAAAGAGTGATATATTTTAAAGATTGCATAGGAATACAAGTACGGGTATTTAAACTTTCAAAATGAGCAGCACTAACTGTCACAGAGGCAAATTAAAACACTGAGGGCTGCAGTGCACTGTTAAAGCTGAGAAGCAACCAACTGTAGCTTTTTTTAAAATAAGGAATATAGCAAATTATTTGGGGGAAACAAATGACAGCCAAGTAAAACACCATTATCCCTTCTTGAGAATTCTTAATAATTTTGTTATGAGGTAAGTATTATTTTGCGTATTTTTAGTTTGGCTTATGGTTGCCTTCTGTCATTTCCTGGATTTACAACAGCCTGGCTGACATCATCAGAGGGTGACTGAGCAGAAAAATAGTATAAGGAGTATTAGAAAATGTATAATGAGTATCAGTGTCCTGACAGGACACTGATGGAGAGCGCCATCCCTGTTGGCAGTGTTTACCTTCAGCATTGTCTGTGGAGGTAGAGGGAAGTTATATCATTACAAAAAGCTCAAGGAAACCTTCAGACCTCAGCCCTTTCAGAAAGATGCTTTTCACCACGCATTGACTTGGAAACTGCTTCGGGATAAAAACATTCTCCCAAATGATTTTCTCAAGTTGGAAGAAACAGATTCAACTTCAAAAATAAACAAACAGCAGACATGGTGACTCATGCCTCTAATCCTTGCATTTGAAAGGTTGCAATGATTGTACTAGTTTGCATTCCCACCAGCAATGAAGGAGTGTTCCTCTCTCTCCACATCCTCGTCAGCATGTGGTGTCACTTGAGTTATTGATCTTAGCCATTCTGATGGGTGTAAGATGGAATCTCAGTGTCGTTTTGATTTGCATTTCCCTGATGACTAAGGAGGTTGAGCATTTATTTCTTTAAGTGTTTCTCCACCATTTGATATTCCTCTGTTGAGAATTCTCTGTTTAGTTTTGAGCCCCATTTCTCTATTGGGTTATTTGGTTTTGTGGTGTTTAATTTCTTGAG
Organism: Acomys percivali; assembly: GCA_907169655.1. NCBI lineage: Eukaryota > Metazoa > Chordata > Mammalia > Rodentia > Muridae > Acomys > Acomys percivali. The sequence continues at coordinate 1,592,082 of OU015747.1, read as the reverse complement.
TTCTTTATATATTTTGGATATTAGACCTTTGTCAGATGAAGGGTTTGTGAAGATCTTTTCCCAGTCTGTAGGCTGTCGCTTTGTTCTCTTGACAGTGTCACCTGCCTTACAGAAGCTTCTCAGCCTCATGAGGTCCCATTTATTAATTGTTGACGCTAAGGCCTGGGCTGTTGGTGTTCTATTCAGGAAGTTGTCTCCTGTACCTATGTGTTCCAGACTCTTCCCCACTTTTTCCTCTAATTGGGTTAATGCCTCTGGTTTTAGGTTGAGGTCTTTAATCCACTTGGACTTGATTTTTGTGCATGGTGACAAATAGGGGTCTAATTGTATTTTTCTACATGTAGACATCCAGTTAGACCAGCACCATTTGTTGAAGATGCTGTCGTTTTTCCATTGAATGGATTTGGCTTCTTTGTCAAAAATCAAGTGACCAAATGGCGCTTTCTCAGAAAAATGGGAATAGGGCTTCCTCAAGACCCAGCTATTCCACTCCTTGGAATATACCCAGAAGATGCACTACCACACAACAGGGACATATACTCAACCATGTTTATAACAGCCTTATTCATAATAGCCAGAACATGGAAACAGCCTAAGTGTTCCTCAGTAGAAGAATGGATAAAGAAACTGTGGTACATCTACACTATGGAATACTACTCAGCTATTAAAAACAAGGAATTCCCAAAATTTGTGGACAAATGGATTGAACTAGAAATTATCATAATGAGTGAGTTCACCCAGAAGCAAAAAGAGACAAATGGTATATACTCACTTATATCGAGACACTAGTCCAAGGGGTACGCACCCATGAAAAACTTTACCTACCAGGAAAGTGGGTCAGAGGGGAGAAAATCCTATTGAGACTTTAGGGGTGAGAAGCCTGGGAGAATGAGGAAATAGAAGGATCCAGAGGGTCCTGGAAAACTACAGGCAGGTCTGGGCCCTGGGGTCCTCCTCAAACTATGGCACTAGTCAAGGAAAATATAGGCAGTAAACTTCAAACCCCTACCCAGTCTAGCCGATGGACAGGACATTCTCCACCGTTAAGTGGAGAAGGGGATCTGACTTTCCACACAAACTCTGGTGCCCCATATCGGACCATGTCCCTTGGATGGGGAGGCCTGGTGGCACTCAGAGGAAAGATAATAAGTCACCAAGAAGAGACTCGATACCCTAGGAGCATATACAGGGGGAGGAGGTCCCCCTCAGTCACAGACATAGGGGAAGGGAGTAGAGGGGGAAGCGGGAGGGAGGAAAGAAAGGGAGGATACAAGGGATGGGCTAACAATTGAGATGTAATATGAATAAATTAATAAAAAAAATAAAAAAAAAGAAAGAAAGGTTGCAGTGAGATGATTGCTGTGAGTTACAGATCTACGTCTGAGGTCACCCCAACTATAGTGCGTTTCAGTGAGATCTTATCACAAAATAAACAAATAAAAGACAGAGAAATATACTTGTTTAAGTATATATTAGATAAATAGATAGATGATGATAAATTTTAAATAGATTATATATATATACATTCATACATAGATGCTAGAAAGACAGATGATAAACAAACAGAAAAGCTCTTACATTATAACACACACACACACACCCTTTTAAAAATGTTCTCTGAATCTTAGAGTGAACAAGATTGGCATAGATATTTGATATTTCATCCATGGGTGAGTACTACAGTCACTTCTCTCAGGATTTTGAACAATTATGAGTCTGTGCATTAACTAAAGCCCACAGCAAAAAGCTTATCTGAGGAATATTTATAACAGCACAAATGCACTGTTATTGCTATGAGTATTTAAGACAAAGTTTGACAACCTAGCTAACTAGCAGCATAAGTACAGTAGGTTCCTCATTAAGGTTTATGACCTCTCCAGACAGGGTTTTCTCACTAGGTTTACAGAACCAAACCTGAATACCCACCTGTCAGATCAACCAGAAAGCAGTTAGTTACTATAGTAATAGCAATTCTATCATTGCACCAGAGATCACATGCTGCCTTCTGGGTAAGTTTGACGCATTTGTGGTCCTGCTATAGGTAGGGCCATAGATGTCTTTTACCCCCCACCAGCCCCTCCAGCACTGTGGAAGATAACAAGCAAGGAGAAAGTTTCTTAACCAGCTGAGGTTGATTTCTTTATATACTCCAACTGAAGAGTGTTGTGTCCTCAGGAACAGGGTATTAAAAACTAATTATGTTAAGAAACAAAGAACAATGGCAATTGCGTATTTTTATTTGGATGTGTGTGGGATCTTCTTGTCCAACAGCTGATAGGAATGTATCCTTTCCTGGTACTGAGATTTTCATTTAATAACCCAAATATTTCTGGTAGTAGAATTGTGCTCCGCATAGGGTACCCTTTCTAATTCTTTATTTTTAAAAACCATTGCTTCCTTCTCGAGTCTCTGATGACGCTGAAGACAAGTTAGTTTAGTTTTATAAGCTTATTTGTTTAGAGGTTAAGATGTTTTTAGGTCTAGATAGGTGTTTTAAGTTGATAATGATGAGATATGATAGATATTGATTTACATTCAGAATTTTAGATGCACTAAGATAAGAAAGATGTTTTCTTCAAGGCTAAAAAATATAAATAGCCAAAACACTCAAAATGTAACATTTATATAATTCCTGATTGTGACATTGTTTTTCTTGCTGTAGGTAGTTTATTGTATATATGTGTAATAATACAAGTGTATATGTAAAAAATAAAAAAATAATAAAAATGGCTTGTTTTCAATTAATTCATCATGGTTTCAATAATAAAAAGAGTGTAGTTTTATTTTATTTATTTATTTATTATTTATTAATTTATTCTTGTTACATCTCTATGGTTATCCCATCCCTTGTATCCTCCCATTCCTCCCTCCCTCTCATTTTCCCCTTATTCCCCTCCCCTATGACTGTTCCTGAGGGGGATTACCTCCCTCTGTATATGCTCATAGGGTATCAAGTCTCTTCTTGGTAGCCTGCTATAAGAGTGTAGTTTTAGTTGGTAAGACATGTGTGTGTTTACAATGTTTCTTCATGCAACCTTAGTTGTGGCTAATACCTCTTCCCTCTTCTTTCCATACCCATTTATTCCCTCCTTATTCTTTCATACCACATGTGGAGATGGTGACTTCTGGACGAGACGTTGAGTGTTGTATGTGGAGACTCACAGAAGTGTTGTATGGTTCACTGCACAGGAGATACGTGAGGCCATGCTAGCTAAACCTCCAACATGTTTGGGAAAGCAGAACTGGAGCCAACAGCAAAGCAGAGGAGCTGCTGGTGGTTGATGCTTGTTGGGGGAAGAAGAGTCACTTTTCTTTGAAAGTGTGGCCAGTGGTCAGGATCCCATGGGCCTAGTGCCTGGACTCACATCCACACACATACCTCATAAGATTAACTTGACACAGTAGGTTTCACTAGTAAAAAAATTTAACTAAGAACTTTAAAAAGGAAATAAAGTTGGGAGGAAAGTATGTTTTGGGAGGGCAGAGTGTGGTTGTAACAAAATGTTTTGTATACACGTACAGAATTTTTAAGGAATAAAAATAAACCTAGAAATGTAAAAATTAACATCGTAAGTACACACAATTTACTTTAACATTTTGTGAGGGAACAATTGAAATAACTTTTTTTAAAAAAAGTTTTTCGAGACAGGGTTGCTCTGTAGCCCTGGCTGTCCTGGTTTCAAAGTTACAGAGATCCACCTGCCTCTGCCTCTGCCGCTTCCTGCATGTTGGGGTTAAAGACATGTACCACCACCACCTGACAGAAATAGCATTTGCTTTTTACCTTCCTTGTCTAATAGTTCTCCAGAAGTAGAATGAGTTGATAGACTAAATCATAAAGGCCAGACAGTCTTCCAAGGGATGCATGCTTTAGTACTGTAAGCCACATTCAGAAGGAAATATTCTGCGCACTGTAGCGAAAGACAGAATAAATCACTTTTAAAATATTTTGGACACATATGCTTATGCATATATGAAAATTTCTTTCGAACGCGACTAGGTACAACATGTTCCATCTCACACACTACTAGCATCCTCCTGCTTTAGTTCTAGATGGATTTTCTTAGTCCTTTTAACATTCTAAGGAATCTTACTTTAAAATGGGAGGCTTATCAACAAAGGGCGTCTTTCGTCTATTTTAAGCTGGAGAAAACTTATATTAAAGCAGTGTTTGGATCTGATGTAGCTCAGAGTTTTGGGGGACCTTTTTCTGTGTGGCTGCCTTGACCAAAGTAGCTTTGGTCCCAAAATCCTAAGTTTGTAATATCAAGGACATAAAGTAAGGGCAGAGTCACAGACAAAACATGCCGAAGCTGAGATCGGCTGGTTTTCTCTAATGTGACCAGTACTCCCGCAACCTGTATCCTAGAACCTCAGTGTGTTTATTAAATACAGCACAGGAAGAGGTATTAGTGAGTCTCAGTGGGAGGTCTCTGTAGCTGGGCAGTCACAGGTTCTACACATCCAGGAGTCAGAAGCTGCAGTTGCTACTCTTCGTAAACAATCAGCGCTCATAAACACTCATCCTGGACTTCTGAGGGAAGGATTGCTATTCCTTTTGAACCTGGGGCCGATGGGTAAAAGCTAGAGAACAATGGGAGAATAGCAATGTAGAAGGATCCAGTGGGTCCT
>OU015747.1:1546696-1577450 GCA_907169655.1 Acomys percivali | reverse complement strand
CAGCTACTGAACTTAACCCTCCCAGTCCTCCATGTGTTGCTTGCTTCTTCTTGAAATGGAATCTTTTCTATTATGTTTCTTATTTAACATATATATTTATATTATTACACATGGGTAAAATAAACTACATATAGCAGGAAGAACCATGAGACAATCAGGAATTATATAAATGTTACATTTATAGTGATTTGGCTATTTATATTTGGCAAACTTGAAGTAAATCTTTCCTATCTTGTTGGGTCTAAATTTCTGAATGGAGATTAATATCTATCATATCTCATCTCTATTAACTTAAAATATCTTTCTTCATCTAAACCCATCTTAACCCTTAACCTACTAAGCTTAATTGAAAGACTACACTATCTGGTCTTCAAACCCATCAGAGACTTGAAAAGGGATAAAACTTAAATACTTGAGTGAACCCGGAATTCAGGTTGGCATCTTCCAAATTGCAAAATGACCGAGACATTTACTGCCTTAACAGTCACCAAACACTCTCTATAATGTTGGAGCATCGTCTTTAGCCTTCTGGCCCAATATCTCTGACAGAAATATTTGTAAAGCAGGAACTATTGAGGACTTGCTTACCCTGTCTTGGCAGAGTTTGGCCATCTACTCTGCCTGCATCCAAGCTTGTCCATTTTTAGGCAGCATTCTGTCTGTGGCAGAAATGAGGACATTTTGCCCAGTGGCTGGTTTGCCACATTTGAAGCCAACTCCATAATGAGCACTGAAATGGAATCTTAAGTATAAATTCCTTCAGATAAACTTTCCTGATAGCTTTGACTCTGTCATGGCATCTATGATTCAATATCAACTCTCTACATACCACTTAATACAATTTTTAAATGTGCTTGTTCACAGTAGTATTAGGATAACATAAATATGCCTTACTCCTGTGTGATTTATTCTGAAGTCCAGGCTCTGTCTCTGTTCAATTATTCCTGTTTTCTCAATATGTAATTCAGTTGCTGGACACATTATGTGCAAAGCATGTATTTTAATAAAGGTGATCAATGATTAACTGTTTACAAAATTATTATTTGAATGTATTTAACTCTATCCAACAAAGCCATTATGTATATGGACGTTCATGTATGCTTGTGTGTTTTGTCTACTTAATTAGCATATCTGTTGATTAGTTGTTGGAGGCTTGGAAAAAGGAACATATCAATAAATTACCTCTGAACCTAATTTATATCACAGCAATGTTCAAAGCTATTAATTTATTAGAAAAGATGACCTTCATTATCCTGTCCAGGTTCTCTGGAGTGGTTGGAGGAAAAAAATTAATAAAATGAACCCGCTTAGCATATATTAATGCCAACATCATAATAAAGAAGAGGATGCCCAAGTGCCACAAATATTTAGTTGTCACTATAGAACCATTCAAAGTAAACAGACTTTTAAAGGCTGCTTTGATAATTTATAAACAGAAATGCTTTGATAATTTAAAAACAGAAATGAGCCACAACTAGATATTCTGATTAGATACACTCTTTTTGGAAAAAGATCCTCCAAATAGTATTTTTTACATTAGGAATAACCAGAACAACATTGTTTCATTTTAGGTAGACTTTAATAGTTTCTGTTAATAATTCCCAACTGTGAAGATCTAAACATACTATTGAAGAACACCCTTCACTTACTGCGATATGAAGAGCATAAAGTTTCTAAATAAATCGTATTTGGCTAAAATTTCATATGATATAAAATAGGACTAGAGGAATGATTCCCACATTTACTCAGAGAAAGAGTTAAAATTGTTATTATATATTTACATTTCAAGTCAACACAAAAGAGAATGACACTTAAGATAAGGGCAAAACTCACGGAATGAATTTTATAAAATGTGTGAGGAAATGTGTATGAAACCTAGTGTGAGGAGAAATCTATAGCCCACATCAACTGCATACAACTGTGGTTTAGATCTGTGAAAAACCTCCATTGTTTGCGTGGAAGACCATGCCAGGATTTGCAGCATTTTCCCTCAGCTCACACGTAGCCTTAAGGTTCAGATCTCAGATGCACCTGCTGTTGCCTATTTGATCTGCTTCGTTCCTTCTGCTGGAAAGCTGTCTGTCACAGCAGGCCTGGAATTGCTGGGGACTTCATGGGACAATCAAAATGATAATTTTCTTTCCTTGTGTTCAAAGCACTGTGCATGAGAATATAGCTCTAAATTATTGACAGAGAAAAAAAGGTTTCCTTGTTTTTTGCTTTTGAGAATGACGGCATGTGGTGGTTTCAAAGGTGAATTAAACAATAGGCAGGTGCTTTGACAGAGTAATGGGGGAAGGATGGTCCATGAAATGAGGTGGGTATCCAAGGCGTATTGAACAAGTCCAAAGGACACTAGGAAGAACATGGTGCTCTCTAAGCAGATGATTAACTTTAGTATGACAGTAAGTAACAAATGTTCCTGAGACCGATTAGGAAATAAGACTTGAGATGAAAAAACCTATTCTGGGACGTCGAATGACCCATGTCTGAGCCTGAGTGAAGCAGTCCCATTTAAAGTGGAGAATGATAGGCACCTCTGTGAGATGTAAACCTGGTGACCTAATGAAACGTAACGCCCATCGGACTTGTTTTCCAAGTAAGATGGCACCCTGTTACTGGTAATTGTACAATTAAGTTTATATTAACTGATAGCACTTAAAGTAATAAAATTTGATAAGGTATTTCATTTCAGTGGAAATTGTACCCCTTTACTAGGTACTTGTAAAGCAAAGGAGCCATTTATTCTGGGTGCTGTGGATTCACACTTAAGTTTTTATTTGCATAACAGCTAAACATTTTGAGCAGCTGTTTTCTATCCAAAACAAAAGCTGCAAATGTAAGGACCAATGAATTCTGCTATTTTTTTCTATTTTATTTGTGTTATTTCACTGTATGTTTCCTAGTCATAGTTACATCAAGATGACGATATATATGTTTATATACGTTCATATCTGTCACAATATGAGAAGGATCATAGCCATATATATGTTTATATATGTGCATATATGTCACAATATGAGAAAGATCACAGCAATATATATTTGAGATATTAGCAAATATTCTAAGAGAAAGTAAAATTTGAAAAGGGGAAAAATTAATAAACTGAAAAGAAAAATTAACTAGTAAAAACTGGATTTATATATCATACCTCTAAATCCTTAAGTTCTAATTATCTCCCTGCAAAATAAGAAATGTTCTTGAATTAATGGGTTTGCTTTTCACCTTGGGAAGTTTGCTACTGTAACAATTAAGTTCTTGTTTTGATCCCTAAAGATTCTGAAAAGAATAGATTTGAGGCCATTGCTCTAGCTTGCCTCATAGACCATGTTTTGTGTGAGGATTTTCTTATCAAATCTATTGAATGTTAACTTAGCCCTCTGGAGGATGGGCTGCCTTTTTGTTCTAAAAATACCCAATTCTGTTCCCATGCGAGGGTTAGAGGGTCCAGGGCTCGCTGGCATTGTTTGAAGATGTGATTACCTTGGCATTTGAACAGTTACTGTACTGAGATCCTCAGGCTTTCCTCTTGAATTTACCAAATAAGGAAATCCTCCCCTGAGGTTCTCCAATAATCAAGGTGACTACAGAGCTATATCCATAACTTGTTTCAGAGATGTGAAATGTTCCTTTTAGTTTTCTGGGTCCAGTGCCTTGCCCTTAAAGCACAACATCATAACAAAACCTAGTAATTTGTCAAGGTCACACATTGTATAGATGACACTGACACTGACATTCAGCCCAAAGTCTCACTCTTCTATGAGGCGTCCATGGCTTTATTGTGTGAAACATAGTCATGAACAGTACAAAATTAATGGTGCCAAGACTTTTTTTTTTGAAAATTTAAACTGCCATATCATCTTCAGAAAGAATAATATTGATCATCATGTTGAAATCTAGCAATAACCCAATGACAATGGTCAAGATTGTTATCTCAGATATATATATATATATATATATCCTTTTCTGTATTGCTTATGGACTGAGGCTGTTTTGCTGACTCAACTCACTCTATATTCTTTTTTGTTTGTTTGTTTTTTGAGACAGGGTTTCTCTGTGTAGCCCTAATTGTCCTAGACTTGCTTTGTAGACCAGTCCGGCCTCAAACTCACAGCAATCCATCTGCCTCTGCCTCCTGAGTGGAGGGATTAAAGGTATGCGCCACCACCGCCCGGCCTAACTCACTCTATGTTCTAGATTGCTGTGCTTTCTTGTCTGTGAAAATGCAGAGTAAGGGAGAATGGAGATATAGAAGGATGCAGAAGGTTCTAGAAACCTACAAGAAGACCATCAAGGTTGGTGGATCTGGACCCAGGGGGGGTCTGCTCAAACTACTGTACCAACCAAGGACAATGCATGCAATAAACCTAGAACTTCTATCTAGATCTAGCCAATGGACAGCACATTCTTCACAGTTGTGTGGAGAGCTTGGACTGGCTCTGACAGGAACTCTGGTGCCCCATATTTGACCACTTACCCTCGGTGATGAGGTCTGGTGGCACTCAGAGAGAGGACAAGCAAGCTACCAAGATGAGTCTTGATAGACTGTGACCATATAGTGGAGGATGAGGTCCCTTCTGTCACAGACCCAGGGGAGGGGAATAGGGTGAAGGAGGGGGGAGGGGAAACAGGAAGATACAAGTGAGGGGGTAACAATTGAGATGTAATTGAATAAATTAATTAAATTAAAAAAAGCGAATTCAGAAAGAAAATGCAGAGTGTATTTCATCCTTGGCATTATACACTCATTACTGCTCCTACCTTTTCCACTTACATTTTCCATGGTCATCTTTTAAAATTTCATTGTACAAAAAGATGGACATGTTATTACATAATAAATGTAGAGAATGTTCTATTAATTATATTCGTGTGTATACTTAATAAATATACTGAATGATATATTGCTTATAATATATATTTTGCTTTTAAATAAATAAAGCATGACTAGTGATTAAATATACAACTAATTTGTTGTTAATGTCAAGTATTTATAAAAACAAAGGAAAATCTGTAAGACAAAGGACTACAGGAATTTATTAGATATGAAGATTATGACAGTCCCAATCATGCAAAAATACAGAAACTTTACTAGTGCATTGTTTCACTGAGATATTTTGTTGCTCTTTTCACCTTCAGTAATGCATTGTAAGTGAGTAAATTTTCATAACATAAAATTATAGTCTAGGATAAAATAACCTTTGTACCAAATTCTTTAGCAATTAATTAAATAGATATTTTTAACCATTACTTGTATCTACAGAAAAAGGCCCAGTTATGGAACACTAAAAGCCCTAGTGTACAAGATTTATTCTTCTTAATAAAAAGTGTGCAGCTGCATAAAATTTTAACCTTTAGAGATTTTGGAATTAATGGCTTATAATGGTAGATATTTAAAAACGTATTCTTGAGTACAGAGGCTCTCACAAAGGTGTTTGCCCACTGTGCAGTATCATTTTATCAACAAAGTTCATTAATAGGGAACAGAAAGACAAAAGTAGCTTAGAGTGCATTTGATTTTGTTTTTAAAAACACTTTTATTACAATGTTTCTTGCTACCTTATCACCAAATCTATGTCTTGTATCCATTTGCCTGTATCGAATTTCAACCTTAATTATTTCTTACAGTGCACTTTGGAAAGATGTAAAGTATTTTAGTAACGATTTTGCTATGCCATCTATCTGTATCCCATTAGCTCTTTCCCCATCTAGTCCTTCATAGAACATTAGTTTTAGACCAAGGATGCTATATGAATTTGTAGCCTATTGCCGTTCATTCAGATCCTAAATTCAGAACTGCAAGAACAGGAATAGGATGTGGTAGGAAATAGCATAAGGAATATATTTTACTAATAAGAAATGTGCCACAAAGAAGTTAATTTAAGTTATTTTTGCAAATTATTTGAACACTTTTATGTAATGATTATAAAGTTTAGGTAAAGTTAAATGATGTTAAAGTTTGATGTATTAAAAATGTAGTCAGTGGTATAGAGCAGTATTACTACAAACAGAAGAAAATGAGAATTGTAAAAGTGTTCTTAAAACCTTTGAACAGCACTGAGCCAAGCATGACAGGAGCACCAGCTTTGGTTCGCACATAGATAATATCTCATACTTCAAAAATGCTAATATGCTACAGTCTAGTAAATATATAAGTAATTGCAATTAAAATGTAACATTTCAAACCATTAGGGCTCTTACAGCAAAGCAGAAAAAACTTATCATATATAACGTAAAGAAAAGACAAATGTTCTTTATTAAAGACAGCACCTAGTAGCTTACCTAGTTGAGTCAAACATATGAAGCCTTTCCAATTGCTTTTAAAATTATAATTCTCAACTCAATTATCAAAGGACTTAACAGGTTTACATAAAGGGTAGTGTATGTAGAAATGCAACACATTCATTATCATTGTTCAAATATAAAACAAATATGAATGAGAAGTTAAAATAGACATTTACTTGTGTGAGAAAGAGAAGAAGAATGCAAACATGGAAAGCGAACACTACTTGCAAATATATACATATATAAACTATATTAGTATACAATTAAACTTCAAAAGCATTAGCAGTATATTGTTTAATAAATATATGTACATATATTATGACTCAATATCTCACTGCTTGATTATGCACCTCAGAGAAAATCATACAACCATGTTTCAGGGAATATGTATGGCATGCTAATATAATCTCTCTATATAAAATACTAAAATAATGGAAATCATCCAAAAGATCATAAGTATGAGGAAAATACATGTATATTTGGGTATGTTACATACTGAATATTTAAATCCTCCAGTCCATATGTTGAAAGGTTAATACCATGTAGGAAGGCATTAGAAGAGAAAGTCTTTGGGATTTAGTGAATCTTAATGACAGTCCACAGGACTAAACTTATGGTCCTAAGACAAGGGACTAAGACTTCAGTTTATCTTCCATTATAGACGACATAATGTGATATTGTAAGTTCATACCCAGAAGGATGCCTTCCCCAGAATATGAGAGCCCCAATATCCTGACATTGTGTTTCTAGTCTTCAGATCTAAGAGAAATAAATTTATATTTTATATGTTACGCATTGTATGATAGCCTGTTATTATAAAACAGACCTAAGAACATTATTTTAATGGCATTACGTAATAGCATTAGTGAGTAGTTTACAACCAGATGGAGCAATATAGATGAGTCTCAAAAATGCATATAAAGGAGCAGAGACCCTCCTTTGATAGTAAAGATCATGCTATTTCTATAAACATTAACCTGTTCACACATAAGCAATATGATCTATAAAACCACATTTACACAAGACAATGGCATTGTTTTAAAAGTCATGACAGCAAACACAACAGCCTGGCTAGTGATGGTGTCTGCAGAGGGACAAGTCACAGAGATGGTCACTGTGAATTCTGATGTGCACACTGGTGGCAAAGTCTTTTCTGGTCACAGCACAGTGCTCATTGGAATGTAGGCTTACTGCTTGTACAAATATTGTTTGCATCATCTTAGATAAGTTACAATACTAAGAGAAAAAGAATTATGATTTTCTGAGGAACTATGAATAAAAACTAAACAAAATATATAGATATTCCCTAGATTTGTGTTTTGGTCTAAGTCACTTGATTAATAGTAAAATGATAAACTTGAAATATGCTCCAATAATGTATATTTTCTAGGAAAAATTGTATTAAAAAGAGATGAGACAACTAGCATTAAAACATGCTTGCTTCTTGATACCCTATGAGCATATACAGGGGGAGGAGGTCCCCCTCAGCCACAGTCATAGGGGAGGGGAGTAAGGGGAAAATGGGAGGGAGGGAAGAATGGGAGGATACAAGGGATGGGATAACCATTGAGATGTAATATGAATAAAATAATAAAATATATTTTAAAAACATGCGTTATTACTTAACTACAGCAGTTAAATGTGCTTTTCACTGCTCTACAAGTGATATCTAATTAAATAAAATGAGCCTGTAAAACTATAGAAAGAATTTTTCCTGGGGGAATACTGGACTTGAACAAAGGGTTCAAACCTGGTTGAGTTCTTTGATACCTTCAAAAATATGCAGATGGATATATGACTAAGTTCTCTTTATTTTCCACAATGTGATATTAAATGTTGTAACCTCAAACCTAGGTATCTTTTGAATATCGAGATAACCATTGTAAAATGTTTTCATAGTGGTTGGCCTATAATTATTACTTAATGAATGTAAACCTAATTATTATTGCATTTTTGTAAATACCTAATATATTTTATAAACTTTTTGCTCTATTGACACAGTAACTAATTAATATGTTTAACATTGTTAGCAGAAACATTGAAATAAACAAATATTAACACTGATAAGGATATGTGATAAATACATATAAGAATAAATTTAGAATAATTATAAGAATAAATATAGATTAAATATAAGCTGCTTTATACACATACTGAATGTTGACATGAAGTGATCCTCATGCATATTTGGACCGAAATACTAACATAAATTTATGGAAAACATGGTAAGAGCCATGTTTAATCTAAAATGCTCAGTCAACATAAAGGTGCTGTGGATGAACAATGCATATTGTTCCAGAAAATAAAGATGTTTATCATTTTAGGAGCATTAAGGAAGAAAGTAACCATAAAAAGACAGAAAAGAAAATTAGATGTATTGGCAAATAGACTTTGGAAGACTTTAAAATGTTATATTAAAAGTGTTACTATTTCTTAAATAAGATTATATTATTATTAACTGTGTTGATTGTAGAAGGGAGGCTATTTAGATAAAATTTTAAAATGAATGTGTGGTAGAGAAACCAGCAGGATGAAAGAAGGCTATCAATACTAAAAGACAATGTATTCGGGAAACTGACTCTCCTATAAGAACTGACTAGATAACCAGGGTATCTTCACTAGCTAAAAGGATAGATCTAACTAACTCAGCAAAGAAATCAAAGTCTAAGGTGTAACATTTGTGCTTACTCACCATTTCACATCTAATTTGTTGCTTAATATTAGTATATCTGGATGTGTTTGAGTGTTTGTATAGGAGAAAAATAGCAAAACGAGGTGAAAAAGCTAAGTGAAGTGATCATGAGACAAATGAGTACATAATTAATAAAATAATACATCAATTTCTTGAATGAAAGTATACTTCTGGGCTAGAGAGAGCTCAGTCAATCACGTGACTGCTTTGTCAATTCAGGGATTGAATTTAATCCCTTCCACTCCCTCCACCCTCACTAGGGGTGGTGTGTACTTGTAATTCTTTCAACTCCGCACTAGAAGGCAGAGATAGACTTCCCTGGAGCTTACCTCCTTGCCAGCTGAGTGTCGGGTCCCAGCCCCCCACGGGAAATATTGAATCAGGGTTCACCTGAAAGAGAGAGTGGAGATTGAAAATAGGGTACAGAGATGTGAGAAATAACGAATCAAGTCAGGACATTCTTACACAGTGAGCTCCAGGACACTGAGCAATCCTGTTTCCAAAAGTAGTGTGAATATCACCTAATGGCATTGTCATCTGTCCTTCATATGTATATACAAGCATAAGTGCACCCACTGCTTGGACATACATGTAGAAAAGTTGCATGTATTGTCAGGAAGATGTGTTGGGGGATGGGCTAACGTATTTTGATGCTAATTACTGCTGGCTGTCTCCGTGACCCACCTTTTAATTAATAAAAAGCTGTCTCACCTGAGGCAGGACAGAGGAGCTAGAGGTGTGGCTAAAGTGTGAGAGAGAGAAAGACAGAGGGAGAGAGAGAGAGAGAGAGAGAGAGAGAGAGAGAGAGAGAGAGAGAGAGAGAGAGAGAGAGAGGAATCTTGGAAGGGGAGAAGAGAGACCACCACAAGAAGGAAGGAGAAAGACCAGAGGATGAGAAGAAGGCCGCCATGGGTTAGAGGGAAGAGAAGCACATACTGGAGTGGATGAGGAATTCGGCTCAGATAAAGAACATTAACAATTATTTGGGATTATGGATGCGAGGTAGCTTGATAGAAATTGATAGAAACAGATAGCATGGGATTGAGGCAAGGATCCCATTCCTGGGCCACTATGGGAGGTAGTTCAGAGTATTAATGTCTGCCATGCCACGGGTTAACTAAGGCTATTTTAAAATATAAGAAGTATCTGTGTCTTAACTGATTGCTAGATGGGCCTACTGATCAAACTGATAATGCTGGTAATTTAAAAACAATAAAGATATTTATTATTTTTGCTTTCAATTATTGCGCAGTATGTTTTCTTTTTCTCTGTATGCTCTTGTTTTATTTCCCAATGACTGTTATTCATTTGAAATTTTATATAGTTTCCCTAATAGGAATGAAGTAGTAAAGGAGAAAAAAATTAAATCATGTAAATGAGAAGTTTTAATAATATCAAATATTTTACTTACTATTACAGAACAAGAAAATGAAAACACAGGTTAATCTCAGATACAGTAAACAAATCAAAATATACATATCATATATATTATTGTGAAACTCAAGAGCATATTGAGCTAACTTACCTGTAAAATTAGAGCCATCATTAAAATTATGCTCATATTTGTTGTTTTCATATTACTATGAGTATACAGCTTAATAATGCATATGAAAGAAGCACACACACACACACACAGAATACCAGCATCCACATCAAAGTAGCAAGAATTAGCAACCATTGTTCATTAATATCTCTCAACATCAGTGGGCTCAATTCCCAATAGAAAGACTCAGGTTACCAGAATGGATGATGAAACAAGGTCCATCCTTTTGCTGCATACAAGAAACATACCTCAACATCTAAAATAAACATTTAGCACAGAGTAATGGGCTGGAAATAGATTTTCCCAAGCAAATAACCCCAAGAAAAAGCTGACACAGCCATTCTAATTACTAACAAAATAGATTCTCAACCAAAATTAGTTAAAAGATGATAAGGGGAAAGGACAAGTCATACTAATCAAAGGAACAACCAATTGAGACGATGTCTCAGTTCTGAACATCTATTTCCCAAAACTCAAGGGTTCCCACACTCAAAAGAGAAGCGTCACTAAATCTTAATTCACATATTGAACCCTAACCCTCTCTCCACTCAAGTGTGGAGAATATCCTGTCCATTGGCTAGATCTGGGTAGGGTGCCTCACATTTGACCATGTCCCCTGGAGGGGGAGACCTGGTGGCACTCAGAGGAATGACAGCAGGTGCCTCACATTTGACTATGTCCCCTGGTGGGGGAGACCTAGTGGCACTCAGAGGAAGGACAGCAGGTCACCAAGAAGAGACTTGATACCCTATGAGCATATACAGAGGGAGGATATCCCTCTGAGGAACAGTCATAGGGGAGGGGAATAAGGGGGAAATGGGAGGGAGGGAAGAATGGGAGGATACAGGATGGGATAACCATAGAGATGTAACAAGAATAAATTAATAAAAAAAATAGTGGGAGACTTCAGCGCCCCACTCTCACCAAAGGACAGGTCATCTACAGAGAAATAATGGAGCTAATAGATGGGATGAGGCAAATGTACCTAACAGATATCTACAGACTATTTTTCACCCAAACACAAAAGAATATATCTCCTCTGCACCTCATGGAATCACCTATAAAACTGACCATATACAGCTCAGTCAGGTCACAAAGAGATATACAAGAAACTTGAAATAACCCCTGTATCTTTTTAGGTCAACATGGAATAAAGCTGAACACAAACAATAACAGAAACAACAGAAAGGCTACAAACTAGTGGAAACTGAACAACTATCTACTCAGTGATCACTGGGTCAAAGAAGAAATAAGAAAGAAACTAAAGACACTCTAGAACTCAGTGAAAATGAAGGCACAACATACCCAGACTTACGGAACATATTGAAAGCCGTGCTAAAGGGAAGGTTCATAGCACTAAGCACCTTCATTAAAAAATGAATAAATAAAAGAATCTCATACTACAAACGTAACAGCATACCTGAAAGCTCTAGAAAAAAAAGAAACAAACGCATTCAAGAGGAGGAGGTAGCAAGAAATAATTAAAATCAAGGCTTAAATCAATAAATTATAAACAAAGAGAACCAGCAATCAATGAGACAAAAAGTTGATTCTTTCAGAACATTAACAAGATCGACAAACACTTAGCCAAACTAACTAAAAGGCAGAGATAAAATATCCAAATAAACAAAATCAGAAATTAAAGAGGGACATAACAGACATAGAGAATTTTTTTTTAAAAATCTTGAGGTCTTACTTCAAAACTATGTATTCTACAAAATTAGAAAAATCTAAAAGAAATAGACAATATTGTTGATAGAGACGACTTCACCAAAGTTAAATGAAGATCAGATAAACAATTTAAGTAGAACTGTAACACCTAAGGGCCCAGAAGCAGTCAGAGAAAGTCTGCCAATCAAAATAACGCCGAGGGCCAGATTGTTTTAGTGCAAAATTCTACAAGAATTTTAAGGAAATAATACAAATACTCCTCAAGTTATTCCACAAAGTAGAGACAGAAAGATCATTGTCAAAGTTATTTTATGATGCCATAGTCACCCTGAGCCCTAAACTACACAGAGACTTAACAAAGAAAGAGAACTTTTGACCATTTTTCCATGAACATTGATGAAAAAAACAAAAACCAACAAAAAACAAAAACCAACAAAATACTCACAAAAGGAAAACAAGGACACATTAAAATGTTAATCCACGATGATCAAATCATCTCAGAGGTGCAGGGATGGTAAACATATGAACATCTATCAATGTAATTCGTCGTATGAACAAATTAAAAGAATAAAAAAAAATCACACATGATCATCTCATTATAAGCTGAAAAATGTTTGGCAAATACAACAACCCTTCATAATAAAAGTCTTAGAGAGTCCACAGCTACAAAGCACATACCTAAACTCAATAAAGGCCATACATTAACCAATATAAAATTAAAGGAGAGAAAATTAAAGCAGTTATACCAAAATGAGAGACAGGAAAATGCTGTTCATTATCTCCACATCCATTCAATATAGTGCTTGAAATTTTAGCTAATGTAATAAAGACAACTAAAGGAGATCAAGGGGATGCAAATTGGAAAGGTAGGAGACAAAGTATTACAACTCACATATGTGATACTATATATGTTACCCCAAAACTGTACCAGAGAACTCCTACAGCTGATAAACACCTTGAGGAAAGTGGCTGCATACATAATTAACCAAAAAAAATCAGTAACCCTCCTGTATACAATTGATAAATGGGCTGGGAATGAAATTAGTGAATCAACACCCTTCACAGTAGCCACAAACAGTATAAAATATCTTGGCGTAACACTAATGAAACACCAACCAGACATCTGACAGAGGACTTAAATCCAATATATATGTATAAAGTGCTCAAAAACTAGACAGCAAAAACACAAATTTTAAAATGGGGTACAGATCTAAACAGATAATTCTCAACTAAGGATTTTTTTAATGGCTGAGAAGCATTTAAAGAAATGGTAAACATCCTTAGATATCAGGAAAACGCAGATCAAAATGTCTTTGAAATTCCATCTGTCGAAATGGCTAATATCAAAAACTCAAGTGACACCTCATGCTGCCGAGAATGCGGAGAAAGGGAAGCACTCCTCTATTTCTGGTCGAAGCACAAACTTGCACAGCCACTTTGAGAATCAATTTGGTAGTTTCTTAAAACATTATGAATAGATCTATCTCAGGACCCAGCTATACCACTCCTGGGCATGAAACCAAAGAATGATACATCATACCGCAAGGACACTTGCTCAATTATGTTCTTAGCAGCTTTATTCTTAATAGCCAGAAACTGAAAACAACCAAATGGCCCTCAACTAAAGAATGCATAAAGAAAATGTAGTACATTTACACAATGTATTATTCAGCTGTTGAAAAAAAACCAGCATTATGAAATTTGTAGGCCAATAAATGGAACTAAAAACATCATTCCGAATGAAGCAACCCAGCTCCAGAAAAACAAACATGGTATGTACTCACTTACACATGGATATTAGTCGTAAATGATAATCATGCTATAATTCACAGATCCAACGAAGTTAAGTAGCAAGGAGGGCTCATGGGGAGGACACAAGTGAATACCACTGACAAGGGGAAGCAGAATAGACATAATGGGTGGGACATAGGATTGGATGGGGTCAGGGTAGTGATGGGAACATGAGAGACCAGGTCAGTGGAAGACAGGACAGAGTACTGGAAGAGATAAATGCAGGGCAATACCTCTGGGATGAGCTAGAAACCGCAGGCAATGAAACGCCCATAAGTCTAAAATAGTGGCCCTAGCTAGGACTTCTACCAACGGGAGTAATGGAGTCCAAAGTGGCCATATTCTCTAACCAGGCAAGACTTTCCATAGAAGAATTTGGACACCAACCCAGCCACAAAACCTTTCACCCATGGTTTGGCTTGCCTAAAAGAAATGCAGGGGTAAAGATGGAGCAATAATTGATGGAATGGCTGATCAATGACTGGTACAGCTTGAGGCCCATGGCATGAGAGGTAGGACCCTTTCCCCCTGTAAGGATGCCTAGTCGAGCCTCAGCAGGAGAGCGTGTGCCTAGTCTCCCTGCCCCTTGACGTGCTAAGGCTGGTATGTACACACGAGAGTCCTCCCCTTTTCTGAAGAGAAAGGGAGGAGAAGTGGATGGGGATGGAATGGGGACAGACTGGCAGGAGAGGAAGGGGAGGAATCTACAGTCAGTCATAAAGTAATTTCACTATTTAAAAGACTGATGCTTATGAAAATATAAATTGTAGAAAGAGAAGTATGTAAACTTGGACAAATCTACAGATAGACATTATTTGAACTATAAAATATGATTTAATCAAGATATATATTCATGAAACTTTAATATTCATTATCAATCAACTTAAAAACATAAAAAAGAAACATGCTTGGAAATACAGTTTAATTACTCTATCATAAAAGTTGAGTCTTGGAAAAAATCCTCTTAAGTTTCTATTATATGCTTAAAAATTAATGATATTGCATATTTGTAATTTTTAGCTATTATCATAGGGGCATGAATTAAAAATTCTCTATGGTGAAATTTAATTAAATAAGCTATTCTACTCACTGCTGTCAGGCAGCTTTGGATTCTTTTCTTTCTTTTTTTTTTTTTTTTTGGTCTTTTCAAAGTTCTTCTTTTTAATTTTTAAAAATTATTTTATATTTGTACATATATATTTATATTATTACAGATATATACAATAATAGATTAGGATTTATTATTCTTAAGAAAATGGACAAATCCTATTAAAAAAACTACAACTCAATTTTCCAATATTATATCAAAATATACTAATAAAACATTTTATAAAATAAGCCAGAATAGAAAAGAGCCAAATAATCATAAACATCTTATAAATAATATACATCTTAACCCCTAAACAACTAAGGTCTTCAAAAGCCTCAGAGACCTAAGAATATGGCACTTAAAGAAGTTTTTTATTATTTTAAAGATTCTTTGACAAGAAGAAAATCATCCAGAATAGACAGGCCAAAGGGGCAAATCCTAAGTATTTATAAAAGTAAAATTGAAAACTGTTCTGACGTCTCTTCTGGCCTACAATTTTTAACATGCCACAGTTTTGAAATTAGACCAAATAGTTTAGTCTTGCAATTAATCTTAGTTGTTTAGGAGTTAACATATCTTTAGGCCTGGATAGATGTTTTATGTGGATAATTATGAGATATGATAGATATATGATAGATATTGAATCACAATCAGAATTTTAGATTCACCAACAAAGGAAAGATATTTTCTTTAAGGCTGCCAAATACAAATAGCCAAAACACTATGAATGTAACACATATACGCTTCATGATTATTTCATGGTTCTCCTTGCTCTAGGTAGTTTAATATATATACATAATAATATAAATGCATGTGCAAAAAATTTAATAAAAGTTAAAAAAAAATAAAAATAATGTTCTCACTTGATTCCAAGATTTCCAAAGGGCTTATGCAATTTGGGCATTTATTCAAAGTGCTAAATTTTACTTCCTAAAGTTGGTCAGGTGTAGAGAGAATTCTTGGAGTTGAGTCTGTAGGCTCAATTTTCTTAACAAATACATTTTATTATGAACTTATTAACCAAGAGTACCTCACTTATAACCCAACTAACCTAAACAATAGGAAAAGAAGATTAAAGAATACAATCATGAAACTGTAGGATATCTGTTCCAAGGAACGATTCTCCTGGAGTAGTCAGCAGGATTTTTCCTGCTGGAACCTGGAGCAACCAGAACCCGGAACCTCAGACTGAACCTGGTGTCCTGAAGCCTTCCCTCGAGCGGTTCTCTCTAGGAGCATGTTGAAGTGGAGCGATGAACAGCCAAAACTATCCCAAGTCTCCAAAGGCCCCGCCTCATGTTTTTGGAACACATTTATACCTCCTCTCAGAATTTATTCAAGGATGTGTTTCAGCTGGTTAACAACCAATCTCCCCCACATGGTGGTTCAACTTCTAAGGGGATAAACATCACCTGCTCTCTCACAAGTCTTTTCTCACCCCCAACTTGATATCTACACAAAAAACATATTTATCTCTCCTTCATCTCTCCCTTTCTGTTAAATAAAATAAGCCATATACAACAGGAGTCTGGTAAACACATTCACAGACATAGTTCTTACTGATTTAAAAAGCCATGGGATAAAGAGAAGGGCCGTCTGTTTCTGTACATCCGTCATGAAATTGATGATAGGATTAATAAGTACAAGAGATTACCTTATTCAGTGAGCGAACACTCTGAGGCTTCCGTGCTCTGTTCTTCTGCTGTTGTTGCTGCTTTCATCTTTCTTCCAAAATGCCGAGATATATTTGAAGGTGCATTGTTTCTGTGTGTTTTTGTTAGGATTACTATTACAGAAATGAAATACCATGAGAGAAGGATTTATTTTGCTCACAGCCCCTTATCAAAATCATCTAAAGCAATGAGGCCAGGAACTCATATAGGGTACGAACCTAGAGGCAGGAGCTGATGCAGAGGCAGCTGGGAAGTGCTGCTTGCTTGCTCTCCATGGCTTTCTCAGCTTGCTTTCTTATAGAACCCAGGCGTGGCACCACCTACAATGGGTTGGGCCATCTCCCGTTGACCACTAATTAAGCAAATAACTTAAAGCTGTTTCTTAGGAAGGCGATTCCTGCTGAAGGCCAGCTGGACATTGTATTCTACCAGCCAAGGAGGGGATGCGGGGTTGGCGTTGAATGTAAAGCAGGCACACACTCACAAACTTACACACACACACACACACATACATAAACATGCACACACTCACTCATCTAGTGGACGATTCAAGGCTCCAACAAGATCCAACAACTTCACAAATACACACACACACACACACACACACACACACACACACACACACACACCTGGTGGAAGAATCAAAGGCTCAACAAATTCCAACAACTTCACACATACACATACATGCATGTATACATACACACACACATTTTGTGGGTGGGGCAAAGTTCCAACCAACTTAACATACATACATATCTGCACGTATATACATTGGGTAGATGGAGCAAAATTCCAATGACTTAATTTTTTTCTCCCACACCTTATATATCCCAACAAAAATATTTCAAGCAGTAAGGCCTCTAACTCCTTTCGGACCAACCTAACAGCTTTTCAGTAAATGTTATTCTTTGAAGACCTTTGCGGTATTGATGATCCTTCTTTTCTCATTAAGGCCCTTGCTCAACTCGTTAGTTTCTTGCTATTCTTCTTGGATACATTGTTTTACCTAATCATGTATATATCTTTACTTTCTTCATTTCTTCAGTTACTCCAGGCTATGAATTGGAGTTAGGAGTCACAGATTGGAGACAACTATCATGTGATGTTTGTCTTTCTGGGTCTAGGTTACCCCACTATGCATAAGATTTTCTACTTTCATTCACTTACCAACATTTTGTTTTCATTTATCTCTACAGCTAAACAGTATTCCATTGTTTTAGTCAATGTTCTATAAAGAGACACCATGACCATGGCAACTCCTATAAAGGAAGGCATTTAATTGGTGTTTGCTAAGAGTTTCAGAAATTTTGTCCATTACCAGCAAGGGGAAAGCCTGGCAGCATACAGTTAGAAATGGCCCTGGGGAAGTAGATGATAGATACACATCTGAATCTTAAGGCAGCAGTAAGAGACAGAGAAAGGGAGCTGACTTAGGCTTTTGAACTCTCAAAACTGACCCCTATGACATACCTCCTCCAACAAAGCCACTCTTCTCAATACTTTTAAGTAGTATTATTTCACATTGACTAAGTACTCAAATATATGAGACTAGGATCTATTCTTATTCAAAGCACCATATCAATATTGTATATTTTGTCCATTTTTACTGTTCTTTCTTCAGTTGAAGGGCATTTACAATGTTTCTGTTTCCTAGTCATTGTAATTAGGACAGCAATGAACATGGTTTGGCAAGTACCTGTGGAGTAGGATGGGCCATATGCCATGGTGTGGTACAGCTGGGTCACATGGTGGGTTTATAGTTAGACATTTGATGGTGTGCCAACCTAATTTCCAGAGTGGCTACACTAGTTTGCAAGACCACGAAGACATCCTTCCTCCCCAACTCTCCAGTATTTGCTGTTTATTGTTTTATTAATATTACCCATTTCTATTAGTGTGAGAAGAAATCTCAAAGATGCTTTGAATTAGATTTCCGGAATTGACATGGATGATGAACATTTCTTGAAATATTTTAAATCAATTTTAATTTCTTCTTTTTGAACTTTCTGTCTAGATCTCAAGATACTTTTGATTTTTGGTTGTTTTTTTAATTTTTATTTATACACTGTGACTGTGACTTCTCTGTCAGATATATTGCTGACAAAGGTTCTTCACTCTCCTCGGGATTCCTTGCTTTACTGTCTCTTTAGCTGGACAGAAGAATTTTGGTTTTTATAGAGTCACATTTGCCAATTGTCAGTCTTAATTCTGTAGCAAATTGAGTCCTAGTCAACAAGTCTTTTCTTTTACTCCTAATTTCATTCAATAAGGAATTTTATGTTTTTACTTTCCAAAAACTATACTCATGTGTACATTTTTATGTATTTTTATTGTTATTTAAATATTTGTCTATTGCCTTGACTTTTTGAACAAATTTCAGTTTGAAGAGGTGCCTTTTAAAATTTATTTCTTTCTTTCTTTCTTTTCTTTCTTTCTTTCTTTCTTTCTTTCTTTCTTTCTTTCTTTCTTTCTATTGTGTGGAATCCATTGCATAGTGCACATGTAGAGGTCAGACAACTTGTGAAATGGGATTCTCTTCTTTTACAATCAGCATTCCAAGCACTGAACTCAGGTGGTCAGGATCTGTGGCTTTTTAGCACCATTATCTGTTAAGCTCTTTTGTCAACCCTGAAGACGTGAATTTTAAGCATACAATATTGCAAATAATCTCCTCTGTGCATGATACTACCTATGACATATCTCTTATTCAATGGTCATCAACCACTTATTTGAAATGGCCCTTGTAGTTTTGTTTGGGGTTCTATTTTGACATAGGAAAGAAGCATTGCCTTGAGTTGTCTTTAAATATTTCTACTCAAAAAGGATCTTCTTTACTTCCAATTGCCAAAATATGTTTTACATGACCACACTTGAGTTCAGTAAGATGAAAAGTTATAATTATTGACAAGAAAAGAAAGACCGAACCAAAGTATTGAGTAATCATACAATTCATCATTTCTTATTTTAAAAAGATAGGTAAAGTCATGGGGTAAATCTTTAAAGAAAATGTTTTAGTTTGAAAATGTCAATACATACTGAGCAAAACATTACAAGAAGGAATTGGGGATGCAAACTTTAATCCATCCCCTTTTCCCTCTAAATCCTGAGACAGAAGGCTTACATTTAAAGGCCTGTCTGAACAGGCCTAAAAAGGTAATTCACAAACAAAAGTCTCCACTAAGGTTGCGTAAACCACCACTACTGATGGGTAGAGAAACATAATATACAAAGTTGGGAGGGAAAAAAATGATAGGGCAGTACTGCAGGGGAAGATGTGTGGAAGTGGAGGTAGATTTAAGCAGAATACAGATACTATATCCTGTATATATTCTCACAAGGCTACAAATATCATTGCTTCTGCTCTCACGGCAAGCAGGCATCATTGTGCACAGACGCTGGACTTGAAGAAGTGAAAGTTGGCTGGGCAGGTAGGTTAGCATGATCTAGATCTGGCGACGAATGCAGGGGAGAAACAGCCTTCTCTCAGATGGTTTTCAGTGAAACAACTCTTCTTTATTGAGGGGAGAAAGGGCTATATAAACGTTGGGGAAATGGGTTGGGGTTTCCAGGGTGAGTTTACATCAGTGGCTGTGGCTGAGGTGCTGGGAATTCTTCGTGTGCATGGAGAATTCCCGGGTGCTAGCTGTACATGTCCTTATGAGGAAATACGAAGTTTTAACCTGAAATATGGCCACCAGACTAGTGGAGGTGTTTGTGTGGGGGTGTGGTCACAGACTGTGTACACTGGGGTATGCATGACTTTAATAGGGAATGAGCAGTCCTTACCCCTGTGGGTCTCAAGATGAAATTTTTAGGGTTTGGACATATCTCAAACCCTCTCTTGCCCCAGGCCATTCCATTTCCCTCTGTCCCAAGGTTCTCGTGCCCCAAACCCCGACACACCACACACACACACACATACACACACACACACACACACACACACACACACACACACACACACACACACACACCACGTACATATATATACATATCATGTCACCCAGGCCTTTTCTCCAATGTTAGGTCTTGAATAGCTTCAAACACTGAAGCCCACATCTTTCTTGGCACAGTGTCACATGGATTCCTTGTGTTTGAGGACAGGTTCCTGAGTAACAACCATGCACAGCACAGAATGCATTGAATTGGTGATGCTTCGGGACTGCAAAATCACGATAGAGATGAAGAGCACTTTCTGTTTCAGTACAGGACCGGGGACTGGATTTCATTCCCATTGCCTATTTTCAGCCACTCACAACTGCCTGTGACTATCGTTTCAGGAGATCTGACCACCTTTCTGGCATCTATGAGCTCCTGCACACATGTGATACTCAGGAGATTAGAGCTGTATGCACATACACACACAAATAAACATAATATTTTAAATAGCCTGATGGTCTGATATGATATCATGAGAAGCCAGTATAGCAAGAGTGTTGATACAGTATCAATATGGAAATGCCTGTCTCTTTAAAGGTCACAGCCTAATGAGCACACTCTTCCATGGCACAGATGAGGACAGAGGAGGTGATGAAGCCGTTACTGAACACTCAGAAGGAAACCAAGGACAGGAAAGCCTTGGAGTGAGAAAGAAACACAGAAGTAGATAGGTTTTTACTGTGAAATATCTACTTTAACAAAAATAAGTAAAGGTAACTAATGTAGTCATTTATCTTTAATTTTTATTTCCCAAAGCATTAAGGAAGTGTGTTTCTTCAATTTTCAGCAAATAGCACAAAGTTATAGTCAAGACTACAAGAAATGTTTATGCATTTAGACCTTTTTAAAAATGCATACTATAATCAAAGTGTCTTTCCAGTTTTCATATATATATATATATATATATGTTTACATTATCTATGATTACATTAATTATTTAAATAGATCTGCCAGAAGGAATGTACAACAGCAATAGCCAGGATATTTGGGGGAACTTGGTGTTTAAATAATTAAATTCAGTGCTCAAAATTCCACTGTTACTGGCTCTTATTGACATATTTATAGACTAGCAGCGTCTCTCCTATCTTCCTACATCTGACATATCTGTCATAATTTTGCTTTCAATGAGACATCAACTACACAAAATAATTGAAAAGATAGAAACACTTGCTCTCTACAGAGTTTCTATAAATTGTTTTTGTTGCAGATGGTCTGAAGATTGAATGTTTGTAACTAGGACTTTAGCTTACTCACTTAAGAACTGATATTGAGATAGACTGTGTTCATGTACTAGCTCAAGAGCTGTCAGTTTTTTTTTTTCTATGTTTACAGCCTTGGTTCTCAGTGTTTTCCTAAGGGAAAGCTTCAGGAAGCATGGGTCATGATATGATGGGCATCTGTGAGGAAAAACAAACAAAACACAAAATAAAATGATAAAAATGTTTTTTAAAAGGAAACCAACTAAGAAGAAAGACTCCACCTGGGCTGATATGGTGATATTAAGTCCCATTCTAGAATTCTCTAAGGAGATGTCACCACAGCCTGAAGTAATTAGTAAACCATCTAACACAAGAATGTGTGTGTTTTTTAAATAACACAGGCTGTAAATGCAATTGCCATTACTCAGTATATTTCTTTCAAAATAATACAAACTATTAATTTTCTTTAGTAATAATAACAAATTACCATAAAAGTACTGAGTTTAAAACCACATATTTTTATCATACATTTTTGGAAAAGAAGCTTCACTGGGTTAAGATAAACACAAAATAAAAGGCTGCTTTTATACTGATTCTCTAAATGAGGATTCCGGACTCTACCTCTCAGCACTACTGTGTTCTCAGCGCTTCATCGACACGAATATATTGCTCCACTGTTGTGTGAACCTACTAATGCTATAATCTCCTTTCTCTTATAGAGGTAACCTTATTATAACAATATCATGGGGATAAAAAATGTTATAAACTCTTCACATCACTGTCTTTCATTTAATAAAATCACAATAATGATGTTCAGTATATGGATATTATCAAAGGAAATATTATTCAGCCTATCATATATAGTAACTCCAAGATGCATTATGCAACCATATTTTAAAAAGAACTGTCATTTTAATCACTTTTTGCTTTTTGGCTAGTTGGATTTTGGTTTTTATGAAACTTTTCCATGTAATTGATCATGTGACAAAGGAAATACAATTGAGACATAGGCATTTCAAAGTTATCATTTTTGAATCTGTTGGGATCAAAGGGTTAGGTGTCCAATAACAGTTATAGGTATTTTGTTCTGTACCAATTAATTTTGCAATTTTGTTATTATATGAATAATAGTAATAGTAAAGAGATAGTAATATGCCCAGGGAACAATGTCATATAGACTGAGAAGGTAGCATTCCAGAGAGTCTATTAAGGATACTTTATAAATTCCTTAGCTGACTTTGTCTTTGCTATCAAAGAGTTGCAGAAACATCAGTGGAATTTCCATTTTAAGTAAAATCTTTCTTCTCTCTGCTCAGTAAAACAGTTCCATAACCTCAGATGTTTCCACAAGCTAATTGTTAAAAACAACCAGTTAGAAATTATTTCTGAAAACTTGAACCATTTTATTTATTTCTTTCCTCTGGTTGTTTGCATTTTCCTGAAAATTTTCAGACTTTTACTGTGATATATACTGGTACCTAAAGTGGAGTCATTAATAGAGAGGACTCAGAAGAGGAAATTTTCTTTTGTGAGACATTCTCATTACGTAACTTGTGGAATTCGAAGCTGAATGCTGGTCCTTTGTAAGCCATCTGTGCTCTTAACCACTGAGCCATTCCTCACTTCTTTCAGGCCTTTGAGATAAATTCTCAGTTTTTCTTTTTCTTTTTGGAATTTTTTTTTTTGAGATAAGGGTTTCTTTGTATAACAGAGCCCTGTCTGTCCTGGACTCCCTTTGTAGACCAGGCTGGCCTTGCACTCACAGAGATATGCCTGACTTTGCCTCCCGAGTGCTGGGATTAAAGGTGTGCGTGACCACCTCCCAGCTTGAGACAAATTCTCTTGTAGCACTACTTGACTTTGAACTGTACACAGTGAAGACAGAATGACCCTGAACTTTTCCCTCACCAGAGTTGTGTAGAGCTCTGGATGGGCTGGATCTAGATATGAAGACCAGGATGGCCTTAAATTTGTAGGGAGCTAACTAGTCTCAAGTGCTGGGCTTGAAGGAGTGCCCACCATGCCATCCTGTGGTGTCTACAACCGTTATCAAACTCTTTGTTAACTGCATCAGGTCATGGTAATGTGGAAATTAGAAGTTTTCTAAATATAGCACAAAATCAAACTCCCAGTTATAGTTGTTAGAGATACCAGTATATGACTAGATTATAAAAAAATATCAGCAACTGTCAAGAAAATAAAACTGTATAAAACCTAGCTACTGCTAATCTAAATTAGTATAATTCAACTTAAGTACTTTTGTGCACATAGAAAAAATAATCAATGGGACTGAGAGCCAGAGGCCGACCCATATATATGCAAAATGATTTTTTTCTACATAGAAGTTACTTCAAGAGTTTGGGAGGAAGTGGAGAACGATACGGCACAGCTGGATTATCTTGTGTTATCCCAAACTGAATTATCCCAAAACTTAAAACCAATTTTAAATGAACTCAAGAATTGTGAATGAAAAAATATTTAAACATTAGGTAAATTAGAGGTATGAAACTTTTGTGGTACGCTGATGTAGAAGGCTTTAGATAAGGCTCAAGCAGTAGTACATGCAAAAGAGGATTTTGAAAATATCATTAAATAACTAAATTGAATTTTCCAAGAAATAGCATTAAACTTTCAAAATGCAATCTATAAACAATGAAAACATATCTGTATAAGAATCCATAAGTATATAGAAAAAAATATATAAGAAGAGTGGCTAGAGAAATGGCATAGTTGGTAAAATACTCACTGTGCAATCCTGAGAGTCTGAGTTCCATACCTTAGAATCCACATAAAATATTAAGCACAACAGTGTATGTCTACAGTCTGAGCACTGATGAGTGTAAGGCAGGAAAATGCAGTCTAGATAAATGGATGAAAAACCCTCATTTGAGAATACAGTAAAGAGCGATGGAGGAAGACATCCTGGCTCACATACACATGAGCTTTCACGCCTGTACACACTCCTGCACAGATATGAATGAATGCCTGAAGCATATATAAAGATTGCTTTAGATGTAAGTAAAACCTTTAAGCAAAGATGAAAAACGAGAGACATGGACAAGCCTTTCCCTAAGAGATAAAGCTAATAACTAATAATATGTGAAGAGGTATTTGACTTTAGACCAGTAAGTCGTGAATTAAACCTAACATTAGTAGCTCTCTTGTGACTAATGCACAATGAAGAAAGAGGTTTTGATATAGAGCATTAGTAAAAAATTTAGAATGTGGAAAATGCTAATATAATTTTTATAAATCAAGGCTAATATGGCCATTTTAGAATATAATTTCACTTGATTTTTATCAAGGTAAAATTATTAATATATTATGATCCAAAGAAAAATGTTTAAAAATACACACCAGGAGAAATGCAAAATGCTTGGTAGTAATATTAGTCACAATAATTCAAATTTGTAAGCAGAGTAAGTAGGCTTAAATAGGCTTAAGCAAAGTGGTAGGTAAATAAATTGAAGCACATTTACAAGGTAGAGTAGCAAAAAGTGAGAACGAATATCAAAACACAGGAAATCGTGAACAGATTTTGTATAAACTGAAAATCGAGTTTAACTAAGGAGGGTCATTCTTTGTGGAAAATAAAAATATGAAAAGATCAGAGTTTAAAGTCAAACTAAACTAGATACAATACTCTCAGGCACTCATACACATGTGCTGAGTTATTTTAAGTTACAGGAATAATGTTTCTCTTTAATAGTTTTACTTATTCACTTTACATAGAGATCACAGTCCCCTCCCTCCTCTCTTCCCGGGCTTACACTTCTGTGTTCTTCCCCTATTCTCCCCTCCCCCTCTTCTCAGAGAAGGGAGTCTCCCCACCCCACAACCCTTCCCTCCCCCCACCACCCCAACCCCTGCCACTTCATGTGCCATGAGGACTAAGTGCATCCTCTTCCGCTGAGGCCAGACACAGATGCCCAGCTAGGGGAAAATAATCCAATATCAGGCAACGGAGTCCATATCAGTTCAGCCTCTGCTCCAGTTGCAAAGGGACCCACAAGAAGACTGAGCTGTCCATCAGCTCCGTAAATTTAGTGGATTTAGGTCAAGTCTTTGCAAGCACTTAGGTTGGTGGTTTAGTCTCTGTGAGCCCCCATGGGCCAAGGTTAACTTACTCTGGTGGTCATCTTGTCCCCTTTGTGTCCTTCTAGTTTTGCCCCACATCTTCCACAAGATTCCAAGATCTCCATCCAGTGTTTGGCTATGGGTCTCAGCATCTGTTTTGATTCACTGGTGGGTGGAGATTGTCAGAGGACAATGAGCTTGGCTCATGTCTGCAAGCATAGTAGAGTACCATTAATAGTGACAGAGGTTGGATTTCTCCCATCTGGTGGGTCCCAAGCTGGGCCAGTCATTGGTTGGCCATTTCCTCAAACTCTGCTGCATCTTTATCCCTGCCTATCTTAAAATCAGGCTACAGTTGGGGTTAAAAGTTTTGTGGTTGGAATGGTGTCCCCTCCTTCCATTGGAAGTCCTACCTGGCTATATATAGGTGGTGGCAGCTAGAGTCACCACATGTCACCCCAGGAGCCTACGCTGGTGTGGATCTCCAGCTTGCTCCCGAGATTCCCCACTCATTCCCTTCCCATCTCTCTCCCAGGTCTACAGACCCCCACCCCAACCTTCCTTCACCTGGTCTCCACTTTCATTCCCCTCCCCATCCCCTCTTCTACTTATTTTCCTCTCTTCATCTACTTCCGATGTCTATTTTATTTCCCCTTCTGAGTGAGATTCAAGCTTCCTCCCTTGGAACATCCTTGTTACTTAGCTTCTTTGGTTCCATGGATTGTGGTATGGTTATCCTGTATTATGTGGCTAATTGTCACTTATAAGTGAGTATATACTATGTGTGTCTTTTTGGGTCTAGGTTACTACATTCAGGATGATCTTTTCAAGTTCCATCATTTTGCCTGAAAAATTCATGATTTAATAGCTGAGTAGTATTCCATTGTGTAAATGTACCATTCTTCAGTTGAAGGACATTTAAGTTGTTTCCAGTTGCTGGCTATTAGGAATAAAGCCACTATGAACATAGTTGAACAAAAGTGCAATTAATAAATGGGACTTCATGAAACTGAAAAGGTTCTGTAAGCCCAAGGACACTGTTAATAGGACAAAATGGCAGCCTACAGATGTGTCCTGACACAACACCTGACAGATGACTAATATCCAAAATATATAAAGAATTAAGAAATTTCAGAGGACCTCTTTGGTAGGCCCCCTTCCGTTCCTTCTCTATGAGTGCTTCCTGTGTCTATTATATTGTCCTACTGAAGGAGAATTAAGGGTCCTCCTACTTAAGTCTGTGTTATTGTAGTGTAGTTATCCTATATTATTTTGCTAATATCCACTTATAAGTGAGTGTATACCATGGCTGTCTTTCTGGCTCTGAGTTACCTCACTCAGTATGATCTCTAGTTACATCTATTTGCATGCAAATTTCAAGATTTCTTGTTTTTCATAGCTGAGTATTACTGCATTGTGTACATGTGCCACAGTTTCTTCATCCATTCTTTGGTTGAGGGACATCTAAGTTGTTTCCAGATTCAGGTCCTCTGAAAAACTCCACACCTCGAGAGATCGGAGCAGGACTCTGAGACACACAGTCAAACTCCAGGGTGGAGCACAGAGAGTCTTATGGAAGAGTTGGGGAATAGAGGGACCTTGAGGGGTGAGTATAGCTCCACAAGGAGACCAGAGGAGCTTATAAAGCTAGGCGGAGCAAGAGGTGATGCAGACTAATGCATCAACCTGGGGCCATGCGTGGTGTGGACCTCTGCTCAGATGTAGTAGATAGGCAGAACAGTCTCTTTGTGGGTCCCATAATATGAGAGGTAGGGCCTACTTCTCACATGGACTCTGGTGCTCACCCATTAATCACTTCCCCTTGGCAGGGCAGTCTTGCCAGGGCATGGAGGAAGAGGATACAGGCACCAGATGAAACGTGATAGGCTGTAAGGTGTTAGAGGAAGTGGTCTCTCCTCTCTGAGGACTAGGAGAGAGAGAGAGAGAAAGAGGGTATGAGGGAGGGATGATAGGATTGAAATGCAGTGAGGGAGGGGGCTACAATCAGGATGTAAAGTGAAAATTAAAAACTAAAAATTAAAAAAAAATCAAGAAATTAATGAACCAAATATCCCAATTTAAAAATGTGGTACAGAACTAAACAGAGAATTCTCAACAGAAGAATCCTTAATGGCCGAGAAACACTTAAAGAAATGTTCAACATCTTTGGTCATCGGGGAAATGCAAATAAATGACTCTGAGATTCCATCTTAAACACCTGTCAAAATGGCTAAATCAAAGACCCAAGTGGCAGCACATGCTATCGAGGATGTGGAGAAAGGGAAAGACTCCTCCATGCTGGTGGGAGTGCAAACTTGTACAACCACTTTGGAAATCAATCTGAGACATTCTCAGAAAGTCGGGAATAGTCCTACCTAAAGATCCAGCTACAATGCTCCTTGGTGTATATACCCAAAAGATGCTCCACCATACTGCAAAGAAAAATAAAATGTTAAGGTACTTATGAGGGCAATGAATTCAGGTATCAGAAATATCAACATGGCACAAGGAGTGTTCTTCAGTGATGTGTGTGGTTTTCATGGGCATTTCACAGGTATAGATTCTCAACAGCAGATTGACAATACTCACAACTCTCTAAGTTCATCTACTTTGCACTTAACGAGTCTTGGGGGTCACTGAAATTAGCAGAGCTGATTAGAAGAGCATGTTATCATTATTTTAAAGAAACACTGGACAGTGCTAGCATGCTGTCTATTAAATAAAATTTTGTGTAACATATGTCACAAAATATTTCACAACATAATAACATTCCAACTTTTCAAGCATTTGTATAAACACACATTTGTGAAATACTCTAAAATGCAGCATGGTATTTTTATGCAACATAATTTCTGAGTTATTTTATTTTGAAAATAAAAACTTGCCAGGAGTTGATGGCACATTCCTTTAACCCCAGCACTCAGGAGCCAGAGGCATGTGGATCTCTGAGTTTGAGGTCAGTCTGGTCAACAGAGTGAATTGCCAGACAGTCAAGGCCATACAGATAATCGCTGTCTTGAAAAAAAAGCAAACAAAAAAGAAAACAGAAAAAAAGACTTAAATATCAATACACAAGAAATATTCAAAGTAATTATAAAATCATGGTACATCAAAAATTAATCATTTAAAATACATTCAAAACATACTGTTTTACTGAATTTGTGAGGGCAGTATCTGACGTATTCTTAATTATGAAGTACACAGTACAAAGCAAGTTAAAAGGAACGATAACAAGTGAAATCATATTCATAACAGAACAAAACCAACTCTCTTTGGATCTTTATACGTGCTAGTACCTACACTAACTGTTCCACATAAATTAATCCTAGCATTCTTCACAAGAAATCTCCTCATAGTTACTCAAATTTCTTTTTTAGGTAATGGATGTAAGACATGATTGAACTATTCAAGTTACATATGATCACACAGCTGGTAAATGTTAGAGTAGAATGGAAATCCAAGTATTATGAATATTAATGAAAGTCATATTTATGATAGTTTTACTTCTTACAATTGCTTGTGGTATGTGTGTGTGGGTGGGTGTGCATGAACACATATATGCATAGAGTCTATGCAACATGCACACTAGTATAGTTCATGTGAACCAGATATGTACTTGGAAACAGAAACAGTACTACTTCAGGTCAATCTATAATAACTACAACAGTGGAGGAAAGACCATGATAGAGGCAAGATGAAATACTTTGAGAATTCTACTGCTTAAGGCAATGAAGCATAACTTCAGATTAGTGGGACAAAAGTAGCCTGGCAGGAGATAATTGATGTGAAGCATATCTTATCAGGGAAATAATTTCGGCTAATAGAAGTGCTGGCAAATTTTAAAGGCACAAACTACATAAGGTTCTGGAGTAAATGACTGTAAGGTAAAACTGTATTGATGATATTGGAAGTTTTGATATGTCTTAATCAATACCCATTAAAAACAGAAAAATTAAAACACTAGTAAATTATATTTACTGAAATATTTGAGGATAAAATGTCCATGATTATCTATCCCAAATAATTTTCTCTATCTTCCTCACATACCCTTGCATAATTGAAATCTTAAACTCCTTGTATTGCTTTCTCTACTGGTTCATGGTAAAGAACTTATACATTTTCATTAATAGACCAAAACAATAATGATATAAAAACAATGCACTAAATAATCCATATATATCTGTAAATCACTTACAACCATTTTAATTTGCTTTTTGGTTTTATGAGTATATATGGTTTTGCTTCTTTTTATTGTTTACCTCCAGAACCCACACTTAACAACTAATTTTCCTCTTCGAGTGTATACTGAAATATAATATTTCTTAAAATGTAATAACTGTCAAAAAATAAATGTGGTGATTTGATGAGAATGGCTGACGTATGCTCATATATTTGAATGTTATTGCTCAGTTATTAGAACTGCTTGGGAAAGATGAGCAAGTGTGGCCTTGTTGGAGAAGGCACATTAATGGAAGAGCTCCAAATTAGATGCTCTCTTTTATAAATGTGGCCTTGTTTATGGTGTTTCTTCACAGCAGTGTTACAGTAAATAAGATGTGTACACCCTTCAATCTGCATACAACATGAAAAAAGCCCTATTACTCACAGACTGTGGCAGGGAATGGACATCAGGATACTGATATATCTAAATTTGTACCAAATAAAAATGGAATCATGCAGTTTATACATTCATGTCTTGCTGCAGTTAGCATTCACTTGTAGCTTTCCTTGGTGGCATACTTGTAGCATGATATATATATATATATATATATATATATATATATATATATATATATA